>JAADXX010000767.1:0-13267 GCA_023338025.1 Phytopythium oedochilum
CCCGATGCGCTCCTGTACCTCGAGTCCCGCGCGTTCTTCGCTGTGGCCGACATCAAATCAGTCGCCGACATTCAACGGGGTGTCTCGATGCTCAGTTCGGCCGCAGTAGCCTCAACGTCTTCTCCATCTACAAGCGGAGCAACGAGTGCGGCCGCGAGTGTCTCTAATCTGACGCCATCGTCTGAGCAAGAGCTCAAGTTCCTGGCCGACTCGATGGTTGCGCGAGTGGGCAAGTGGCTGCGTACCATGGGCCACGATGTGGTTGTCTGGGACCCGTACGCTTTCGTAAAGAAGACTGAAGCTCGTGACCACAAGGCCGCGCTCCTTGCGCTCGCCACTCGTGAGCAGCGGATCCTTTTGACTCGCGACAAGAAGCTCGCAAGCCGTCGCGATGCTGGCGCCTGCTTCGTTGTATCGAGCGATGATCCGCACGAGCAGTTCCGCGAGGTGCGCGCGCACTTCGCTCTGCGACTCGTCGAGTCGGAGATGATGTCGCGGTGCGCTCGATGCAACTTCAAGGGGTTCGAGATCGTTGACATTGACTACGTGCGCACGCAGCAGTTTGACGAGGTGCACCCGAACGTGCTGGAGGTCGTGACCGAGTTCTGGATCTGCCGCATGTGCCGCAAGGTCTACTGGGAAGGTCCCAAGTTCACGTCGTCGTTCCAGAACGTTCGACGCATGTTTGCCGACCAGTTCAGCGTCGAGGACGGAGAATGAAGCGTTCGCAGCGTTTGCAGATAGATACAGACATGCAAGTCCAGCATTCGCCAGCAAAACTGCAGGTTACCAAGCTACGCCTCTTCCTCTTCTTCGCTGTCGTCCTCTCCTTCCGCGTCTCCTTCGTCGCCAAACTCGGTGCCCGAGCTGAAGAGGATCTCGCAGATGCGCTCGTCCAGCAGCCACTCGTCCTCGTACACGGGCGGCGCGAGGAAGAAGCCGATGACGTCCGCGGGGTCGAGTTCGTCCGCATGCTTGGCGTCGTGCGCGCGCAGCCACACCATGACCGAGTCCAGCACCTTGTCGTCGAAGCGGAACGCCACGATGGCCTCTCCGAACGACTCACCCTCTTCCTCCTGCTCCTCCTCCGTGTCTTCTGTAGCGCTCCCATTCTTCTTCTTGCTTGGCTCTTCCTGCTCTTCTTCTTCCTCGACTTCCTCACCGTCCGAGTCCATGTCGTGAGTCTCTTCGTAGAAGCTACGCGGGTACCCGGTGGCGCTCGTCATGGCGAAGTGCACGAACTCGCTCGGGACGCCGCCGTCGCCCATCGTAACGGAGACCGTGAGCTGCACCTGCGTCTCGCCCTCCTTGGTCTGCGACCGCGCGAACGTGTACGCCATGACGACCGGCGCGTCCGTCGCACTATCACCCGCCACCGCCGCGCTCTTCCTGCGCTTCTTGCTCTTGTGGCCGTCGCTTGCGGCGCCGACCGGCGGCAGCGACCAGCGCAGCGTCGTCACCATGGCGACGTCGCGCTGCGCGTCATACTCGCAGCTGGCGTCGTCCACGCGCAGCGCGGCCACGAGCTGCTCGAACACGGGCGACTGCGTCGCCACGCGCTCCACGAGCTCCTTGGCTGCCGGGTGCTGGCGCAGGCGCTCGCGCACGCGCTCGGCCTCGAACGCGAGCTTGGCGTGCGCGCTCAGGCTGCGTAGCACGTCCAGCCGCAGCGCCAGCTCGCTCTCCTCGAAGTGCGCGACCACGCGCTCGATGGCCGCGTCCACCTCGGCCGCAAGGCTCGTGCCGCGGGTCGACACCATGCCAGTCGTCGGTGGTGTCGGGCGGCTTGGAAATGGATGGAAACGCGCGACTTTGACTGAGAGTTTGTATACTTTCGAGTGTACTGAAGTAGGTTCTATTGAGTGGTTCCTGAGCGCATGCATTCTCTGATCTCACACGTCGCATAAAGCGTGACCAGCTCCGAAGTTGGATGGATGGACATCCATCCATGGATCGTCCAGAGGATCAACCCGAGATGTCCAGACGATCAGCCCGAGACGTCCATGGCCGAGGCCATTTGGTCGCGCGCGATGGCGAAGACGGCGACGAGCGAGGCGAGCTGCAGGTCCTCCGAGGTGCCGCTCGCGAGCCGGTGCTCGAGCTTGGCGAGCTCGTCGTATAAATACATGCGGCACGAGGGCGGCAGCTCCAGCTCGGTCGTGTACTTGTAGACGTCCTGCAGGATGTCGCTCGTGGCGTAGCCCTTGAGCTTCTGCATCTCGGCGCACTTGCGCACGGCCTCCGGGTAGCTCTCGTTGAAGAGCCACTGCGTCACCGACGTCATGTCCCGCGGCAGCGGGTTGCCCGTGCACAGGTACACGTTGGTCTCGTCCACCACGTCGTGCGCCATGGATGTGGCCTGCAGGATGTTGAGGATGCGGCGCATGTCGCCCTGCCCGAGGCGCAGCACCGCCTTGAAGCCGTCCTCCGTCATGTTGAGTCTGGTAAGAGAGCACACCCGCACGTGTGAGTCATGAACGCCTGGTGTAGGCAGCAGACAAAACCCCGACGGAACGCACTTCTCCAGGTCCGCAATGTGCTTGACGCGGTCCTTCACTTGGTCCTCGTGAAGCGGCGCGAACCGGAAGCGCGTGCAGCGGGACTGCAGCGCCGGGATGATCTTGCTCACGTAGTTGCAAATGAGGCAGAAGCGCGCGTTCTTCGTGTACTTCTCGATCACTATCGGCCAGACAGAGTCAGTTGTGTGTGTCGAGAGTGTGAGAGAAGCCTGGGATTGCATGACAACGAACCGCGTCGGAGCGAAAACTGCGCGTCGTTGGTCATCGAGTCGGCCTCGTCGAGGATGATCAGCTTGACGCCTTTGCTGCAAAGTGTTAGACAGGTCCGACATGAGCACAGGCATCCCAACTCCCTTGGAGTCACTCAAGATGGCAGCAAGTATGCGTCGTGCGCACCTAAACAGCTTCTTGGTGCCGGCGAACTCCTTGATCTGGTTGCGCACGACGTCAATGCCGCGGTCATCGGAGGCGTTGAGCTGTTACGCCGAGCAACCCGTGAGCTCTACATGTGGTCGCCACCTTCCACTACAAGCGGCGGCGCGCACCTCCAACACCATGGATCCATAGTTCTTGCCGTAGAGTCGGCGCGCAGCGGCGATGATCATGGACGTCTTGCCCGTGCCCGGCGGCCCGTAGAAGAGCAGGTGCGGCAGCTTCTGCGCATCGATGAGCCGGTTGAGCGTCGAGATGATCTCTTGGTGCGCGATCAGGTCGTTCAGGCTCGACGGGCGGTACTTCTCCACCCACGGCCACGACTCGGTGGATCGGTTTCGCGACGAGATGCCCTCGAACCTGCGTCGGTAGATAGAGAAAGATAGAGATAGAGGGCGTCAGAGCACGCGCTGAACGCCCTTTAGTAGCGCGGAGGGCGAAGGCGGTGGATATCGCGCCGTCACGCACGCAGGGGCGTCCTCCGCGAGCTTCATCTCCTCGTCCGCCATGTTCGCCGCTCCTATTGACGCTTCCCGCGCTTTTGCCAAAGGTTTTGGCGGGGGTGTTCATGCCGCCTTGCGATTGGTTATAATCTTTGGAGCGATTATTAGCGAATGAATGGCGCGTTCTCGCTGTCGGTCTTGTCAGTCACCCTATGATAATAACAGGGTATTCATTACTAGAAGTCTAATCGTCTTGAATATCGATTACGCATGGATAGTTTCTCTCCAAATATGCCCTACTACAGGTGTATTTCGGGGCGACTAAGTCGTGGAATGTTGGTCGTGAGTTCAACTCGTCACGATCGGAAGTCCGGCACTTTCCCGGGCGTAGAGAAGCGAGAACGCGGTGGTGGCGGCGGTCGTCACGTCACAAGAGAATCCGCCAAGAGCAAGAAGCCGAGCGACTGACGAGAGCACTCACGACAGTGCAAGCATGAGCGGCGAGGGCCACGACGCGGAGCTGGAGAAGCTGCAGGAGCAGATCCACAAGGGCACGGAGGAGACCAAGACGTACCTGGCCTCGGTACGCAGTGGACGCCTTTCCCCTGACTCGTTCGTACTGCTAACGATGATGGTGATGATGGTGGCAGCTCAAGGACCGGCTGGCCGAGTACGATGAGCACTACAAGGTGTCGGAGACGGCGACGTCGTTCCTGCAGGCGGGCATGGACCGCGCGCACAAGTCGGTCGACGAGGTGCGGCGATAATGCCGCCACCACTCTAGTACAAGGTACTGGAGGCGCTGCTGACTCGCGTGCTGCTGCATGCTGCTCGCAGCTGAAGGAGCTGGGCGACTCGCTGAAGCAAAAGTCCAAGAACACGTCGTCGTCGGCGGTCGACGCGGCCAAGGCGTCGTTCACGCGCGTGCAGGCGGCGCTCGAGGCGCTCAAGGAGGGCGGACGCGCCTACGACCAAAAGTTCAAGGTACGCCGCGCGGACGGTACTTACCGGTCGGCGGACTGCTTGCTGTCGCTGCGGTCCTCGCGCTGACGCCAAGCTCCTGTCCTTTGCTACTGCAGTCGTCGGTGAGCAGCACGGTGCAGACGGCCAAGGGCGGCATCTCGAGCGCGACCACGACGGTCTCGAGCTCGATCGAGCACATTGTGGTCGCGACGCGCGAGCGCAGCAGCTCGAGCTTCGAGCAGCTCAAGGAGTACCTTTTCTCGACTCAGAAGAGCATTACGGACTCGGCCGCCGCCTACGGACACGGTGCTGCTGGTACGCCGCCAGTATTGCTCCAAGTAGGGTGGGGAACTCTATCTAATGGTTGCGTGCGGTTATCCATCCTCGCGCCGTCTACAGTTGTCGCGGGCGGAGTCGTAACGAAGGCCGAGCAGCTTGATGAGCGCTACGGCGTTGTCGGCACGATCTCTGGGGCCGTGGCCGCCGTGACTGAGAAGGTTGTCGTCATTGACCGCGCGCTGGGCGTGTCGGAGCGAGCGCTCATGGTCGACGAGAAAGTGAGCGGCGGTATGGGCGCCTCGCTCGTGAACAAGGGTGTCGAGCTCGTCAGCTCGTCGGTCGTCTACGTGGTGGATGTGCTCCAGCAAGTCAAGGTGACTGCGGCCGAAGCCAATGGAGAGTCGAATGCCACGCCGGCCAGCGTTCCGGATACTATGGCTGCCGTTGAAGCTGAGGAGAAGCTGGCTACGCCTGCGGCGAAAGACATTTAGGCTCGACACAGCTGCCGCTGCTGCAATCCAGCCACTACAGGACATGTGAGTTACACGAATGCACATCTCTCTCCGTTTTAATCTCGTTCGCAGTTTGTATTCGTGACGCGGCACTGCGCAAAACCCTTCTCGTATTTGCGCGTTCTAAAGTTAGCCAGCGCGCAAGTCATTCATGGGTTTCGCGGCTCAGAAGCGACTTCATTCCACTCGATTGCGGACAAGGAGGCCACGCCCCAAGAGAGCACACGCCTGGTGTATCTCTATGCGCTCGGGCGTGCGGGTGTCTCGAGTGAAGAAGCGTCCTGTCGGCGCACTGAT
Organism: Phytopythium oedochilum; assembly: GCA_023338025.1. NCBI lineage: Eukaryota > Oomycota > Peronosporomycetes > Pythiales > Pythiaceae > Phytopythium > Phytopythium oedochilum. The sequence continues at coordinate 5,446 of JAADXX010000767.1, forward strand.
CGACTTCCGTAGCTGCAACGCAGCGCTCCCCCAATGAGTCGGAGAGTCTTCCTGAAGCGATGGCTTCCTCTCGCAGTCGTCCGGTGGTGCACCACGAGCTTTCGGCGCCTATTCAAGCGCCAGATGACAGGCGAGAGCAACCGCCAGTGGATCGAGCGCAACCTCCAAGACTCGCAAGCTGGCGTTGTGGTCGACCTGCTTCAGTGTCTCCTTGGGTACGCCGTGCCCGTTGTGCCAAACACTGGATTACCCCTTCCTCATGCGAGAGTGCTAACATTCGTCGCAGGTTGCTGATGATATGCTCCATCGTCGCCCAGAACTGGGAGAAATCCCACTACGACCACAATAACGAGTACTTCGCGATCGACGTGCTGAACTTGGTCGCAACCGTGTTCAACCTCGGGATCCGGTGAGCCTGGGCATCTCCGTGTAGCCTATTGACGGGCAAGCTAATAACGATCTCTCCGTGACGCAGCGTGTACTCAGCGAGCAATCGGCGGGTTATCATGCTGCACTGGCTGTCAATCGTTGATGCCTTGAGCGTTGTGCCGCTGTTCGTCGAGGTGTCCACAACCGGCAAGCGCTCCAGCAGCTACTTCATGCGCCTGCTGCTGATTGTCCGGACCATGCGGATCCTGCAGCTGTACCGTTTACTGCGCCTCGCAAAGTCGGCAAAGACCCGGCAGGCACTGCTCATCATGCTGACGATCACCTGCATCATTATCTGCTCCGCCGTCGCTATCCAGGTTTGTGGACGTGTTTGTGAAGATGATCCCCTCCGTATCACCTTTTACTGGAGCTGACACGCCAGTTTTGCGGCACAGGCAATCGAATTGTGCGACTCCGAGTTGGAGCCGTCGGGTAGTGACAGCAATGGGCTGAGCGATTGCCAAGAACTGACGTTCGTCGATGCCACGTACTTTGTGTGCATCACCATGACAACAGTCGGGTATGTTCACTGTGCACCGGCCCGGAATTGCAAGCGATCGACTGACGCTCGTGTATGTTTGTATCTGTCTGAAGCTTTGGCGACGTCGCTCCAAAGACGTCGATGGGCAAGCTCTTCGACATGGCACTCATCATGTTTGCGGGTGTGCTCATTCCCTTACAAATCAGCGGGTACTCGAGTATTCTCAGTCGCGAGGTATGGAGAAGGCTCCTGCTTGATGGACATGACGCATTTTCTGGCAGGTACCTGACATGTTGCACGCTTCCTTTTGTCATGAAGACAGCATTCGACGTCGTCTATGCCCCAAAGCCTGGGGTCCAGCATGTTCTGATATGCGGCGACGCGGACCACGGCGCGCTGCTCTTCTTCCTGCACGACTGGTTCTATCGCGAGCGCGAGATTGGGCTACGGCAGCAAGTGGTGATTCTCGCGCCGTCGCTTCCGGCACCGAGCTTGAAGCGCATCTTGATCCGAAGAGAGTACGAGCAGCGAGTCGTCTATCTCCAGGGCTCGGCAATGGTCGCGTCGGATCTCCAGCGCGCAGGCGCGAACTCGGCCGAGTGCTGCTTCGTCATGGTCAAGAAGCACAGCTACGCTCTCGACCAAAACGACACGTCCGCCAACCTAATCGCGTGCTCCGTCCGCAAGCACAACAAGCACGGTGCGTTGAGGGGGTGGGGATGCTCCATAGTTCGTGTCACCTCCGTCTCACACTTACCCTATCGATTGCTTTCGCCAAAGTCCCGCTCTATGCGCAAGTCTCCAAGTTTGACAACATGCACCACGTCCACATCTCTGGCGCCTCGTCCGTCGTCTGCCTCGAGCAGATCAAGCTCGCCATGTTCGGCAAGGGCATGTGGATCCAGGGTCTCAATGCCTTCTTGGGCAATCTGGTCGTGCGGTATTGTGCAATCGACGAAAACAGGTACAATCCGCAGTCTCTGTCCATGAAAGTGATCTTCATGGACTTACGTGACTTGGTCCTCCACTTCTTGTAGAGGTCACTGGATGCACGACTACTTGAGCGGCTGCTCGCAGCAAGTGTACGAGGCGTTCCTCCCGCAGTGCCTTCTCAACATGCAGTCGTTCCGCGTGCTGGCGCTGCTGCTCTATCGCGAGTTTAGCACACCCGTCGTCGGCATCCGGACCATCGACGAAGTCGTTCATGTGTATCCAGCCGACGAGATGACTGAGAACGTGGCGATCCAGAGCGTGTTTCTTATCGGCAAGTCCAGAGATATAGTGAACAAAGTCGAGAAGCTGACCCCGGCCGTGTTTTCGCGCCATCCCGATATCCACCATGATGCCGCCGTCGAGCCGAGCAAGAGCAGCCGCGGAGTATCCGGGCTTCTCACTGTTATCGAGAGGAAGACGCCATTCCGGAAGTTCTCGTTCATCTTCTCGGACAGTGTGTATGGATCCATGCCAAGGATCTTCCGCATCTCTGAGAGCGGCTCCATCACCTCGTCGCGCAAGCCGTTCGGAACGGAAAGAGTCATTCCGGTTGGGGATGGTGAGTGCGCCAACTCGGACAAGAGCATCCAGGATGCAAACTACCGGCGCTCGCATGCATCTTTCCAGGAGGTTTCTGATCCCAAGCCGCGGCTTAGTAACCGCGTGGACGACGAGGAGGAGGAGGAGGAGGAGGAGGAGGAGGACAAGAGCCCCCGTCGCGGTCCCCCTGTGGTGTCTCTCTCTCCAGCGGAGCTGATCAAGAAAGCAACGAGACCGCCTAGCAGCAGTCTCCTTTCCGGGAGGGAGCCGATCATCAAGCCTCTATCATGTCGTTCACCACGGACGGCTCGGGAAACGGAAGATGTCTCCACACTACCGCCAGAGTTGGTGCGAAACAACTCTCGACAAAAGTTTGCGCCAATAGCGGCGCACCACGAACCGACAGAGCTTGTAGAGCGCAAAGCTGGCCCATCCATTGAGGCAATCCCAAGCTTCTTACCGATAGTTCCCCGAAGACAAAGCTGGCAGAATATGCCTGTTCTTCAGCGGACGTCGATGATCGTGGCAGCCAAAGTGTCGGCCTTGCGCTTACGGCAAGAGTCAGCTGGCAAACTAATGATTCCTGATGGCTCGCCGCCCGCTGACATCTCGAACCACTTCGTCGTGTGCGGGACGCCGAGCAGCTACTCGGAGTTCCTTGCGAATCTCTTCGACTTGGGCGATAAGCCGAGCGCGGTGGTGTTCGTGACGCCGCGCCAACTGACCGAGAAGGACGTGGACGCATCCGAGCAGAACAAGGACATCTTCTTCGTGCAGGGCTCCCCGCTGAGCATGAGCGTGTTCCACGCAGCCCGGATGTTCTTCGCTCGCAGCATACTCATCTTGTCGTACTGTGGCGACGAGTTCGAGGAGGAACGGGAGGACGTGGACGCGCTAAGCGACGAGAACATGGCAGACATGGACGCCATCACGACGCATCGCTTCGTCAGCGAAGCGATCCATCTCGAGCGGCTCGAGGCACGGGGCTTGGAGAGCGAGGCTGCGTCCAACAACCCCTTCCTCGTGGTTGAGATGATTCGCCCTAGTAACGTCAAGTTCCTTGTCGACCAAAGCGGGTCGCGGTACGACCCCGAATCCTTCGTGAACGCCCAGCGCGCGCGGGAGCTGAGCAAAGAAGCCAACTGCCTGGACCCCTCGCTGCTCAGCCCGCTCTACGCGTCGGGCCACATCTTCTTCTCCAACTTGGTGGATGCATTGCTCGGAGCTTGCGGCCAGGAACCGTTCGTGGCGAGTCTACTCACCCAGCTGATCACGAGCGGCAACATGAGCATGATGAACCCAGACCACGAGCTCCGCTCTCGTCACCGACTCTCCCAGGTCGCGGCGCCGAAGCTCTACCACTTTCGGCCGTATGCGCTCATGGTCGAGGCGTTTCTACTCAGCGAGGTGCGTCGTGCCAGGTCTGCTTTCGATGTCTGACCGTGGTTGGCTAATTCAGACTGTGTGTCTCTCTCTCTGGACAGGGCGTGATGATCTTGGGCGTCTATCGTGGCGGCAGCTCGCCCGCTTCGCCTTCATTTGTCTTCACGAATCCTCCAGGGGACGACCTCGTGAGCCCTCACGACTTACTCTTCGTGATCAAATCAGGATAGTCCGAGCCGCATCAACGTGTGCGGCAGGAACCTGCTACGCTCCAGACCCTTCTGTCTTTGTTAGAGCGTCAAGCAGCAAAAGTCCTGGCGTCCGAGCGCCACTAACGCTTCGCCAGTGGGGGACCAGCGCACACTAAGGACTTGGAAGCCATCTATCAGAAGCAAGAGGTCAGAGCGAAGGCCCGACAGTCCGCACAAGCAGCGCGATCGACAACTTACCGGCTGGGACGTCGATCCATGAGATGCCTTGAGGAGACCAGAGGTGCACGCGGGATTCTGCAGAGCAGACGGCAAGACGAGGCTGCGTCGGGTCCCATCGGAAGTTGCGCACTGGCTGCAGCAGCGAGATGACCGAGTGCAGACGCATGGTCTCAACGTGCCAGATCCAGACATTGTGCGGCATCTGGTCGCTCTTGGTAGCGATGAAGCTCGAGTCCGAGCTCCACGCGACGCGGCTTACCCCGATCTTGGGGTTCTCTTTACTGTACAAGGACGAACGACTGTCAGTCCAGCGAATTCATCCAGGGAACACTTCACGTCTTCGCAAGGGAGACCTACAGCGGGTCGGAAGTGATCGTGAGCACCGAGAACGGAGGCTCTCGCACGACAAAGCACACGTCTCGGACGCGCTTGCCGCCCGCAGCCTGTGCAGCAGCCGAAGCTGCTCGTAGAGAGTTGGAGAGCCTCGACGGCCTCTGCTCTGTGATGGCGATGCGCTTGCCCTGCGGCCGCTCGAGCACGTCCTCGTCAGCGTAGTGCTCTTCGTACTCGACCTGCCGTCATTGCCAGTGAGTTGCGCCATCACTGCCGTCAGTGTATCAGCTCTGCTTGCAAGAGAGCACTCTCAACAGCAAGCATAGGTACCGCGTCCTTGTTAACGCGCGAGAGATTGACGGACAGGTCTTCATGGTCAAGGTCGGCCACCGGCTTCCAGTTGAGATGGCCTAGCACGCGCAGGTGGTCGTCGTAGCTCCCGAGCGCTAGGAAGTTGCCAGAGGGCGACCACTGCATCGTTCGAATACCCAGCGCGTTCTCATACGCCTGGGCGTCCATTCCACGCGTTAAGATGTAGCCCTTGCTGCCATTTGGGCACGACAGACGCACCTTGTAGTTGGCCAGCAGCTCGCCGTCCGGCGAGTACAGGAGCACGCGGAACTCGAGATGGCTGTCGCGCACAGCGATGCACCTATGACAAGCAGGACACCGACGTGGTTGAGTCTTGCAGTACGCCACGGCGCTTCTCCGTCTACTCAGCCGGGCGTACGCGTTGTCGGGGGACCACGCGACCTCGACGCAGTCGTAGCTCTCGATCGGGAAGTGCGCTGCCAGCTCCCACGTCTCGCAGCTGTACACGCCGACAAAGTCCTGCGCAATCCACCGCCACCATGTCAAGCCGCTGCTGCTCCAGCTAGCGCACTAACCAGCCGACGCACCGACCTTGCAGTCATGCCGCTCGGCGACCGCGAGGAACGCGCCGTCGGGCGAGAACGACAGCCCGTCGGCCGCGAGCTTGGGGCTCCGCAGCACGGACCGCGCGCTGGCGTCCGCGAGCGACCAGACCGTCACGTGGAGCTGGAAGTCCGAGACCGTGAGCAGGTGGCGCGCGTCCGGCGCCCACTTGGCGCCCACGAGACCCGCGACGCCCTCGGTGATGCGGCAGCTCCAGGTCGGGTCGCTCACGGACCAGACCTGCACGGCCGCGCGCTTGTGCATGGCTGCCGAGACGAGCTGCGAGTCGGCGGACCACTCAACGGCCTGGATCGCGTCCACCGCCGCGAACTGCTGCGCGATCTGCAGCGTGCGCGCCTCGCGGACCGTCAGCCGACTGCCGGCGGCCACCGCCAGGAAGCGGCCGCACGGCGACCAGTTCACGAGTCCGAGGCTCGCGCGCAGCAGCGCCGACACCTCCGCAACCGCCGCGGCGGCCGGCGCAGCACCGGGCGCGTCTGACGCCTTCTCCTCCGCGTCTGCCGCGCGCGCGTCGCTCCTGTGAGCAGCGGCAGACGCCGCGGCATTGCCGGCGTGGCGGCGCATGATGCTGATCTGCTCGACGTCTGATCAGGAGCTAAAAATCCTAGTTGGGATGTAAAACCAGGATATATACCCTTGTTTAAAGTTAAATTAGACGAGTTTTTGTCCGATAATAGTGATTTGGCCCTGAATTAACGTGGCACGGGCAGTTCCAACCAACGAAAGGATGCCAATGAGCCCATAATCCCCGCCGACGCCTCGAACTCGACGCTGGAGTCTCTCTAGAGCATGGCGGAGCAGATCTCGGCGGCCGAGTATGAGCGGCAGGCGGCCGAGTACACGGGCGAGATGGTCGAGCAGCTGAACGCGGCGGTGCGCGCGCAGCCGTCGCTCGGCGCGCGCTCGGGCTTCTTCCAGGACCCGGCCAACGTGGCGCGCGGCCTCCCGGTCTTCCAGGGCAAGCACACGCGCTTCGTGTACGACGACGACGAGCAGGAGATCATCGCGGCCGTGGACGTGACGCAGGAGGCGCTGCACTCGGGCCCGCGCGTGCGCACGGTCGCGGAGCTGGACGCGGACATTGAGGGCGACTCGGACGAGGAGGACGAGGACGAGGACGAGGACTATGAAGAGGAGGAAGAGGAGGAGGAGGAAGTGCTGGACGAGACGGGCGTGCACAACGAGTTCTACGCGGTCGAGACCGAGGAGAAGGACGAAGAGATGGCCATGGACGACGCGCAGGTCAGCGCGCTGCTGCAGGACGTCGAAATGGAGCTCGCGGCCGTGGCGCTGGACCAGCGGCAGCTGCTCGCGCGCGCCGCTGCGGCTACTGCGGGCGCGACGCCGAGCCAGCGGCTGGCGGAGCAATAGCCCGCTTCCTTCTCTCCTTCCTATTATGTAGCTTGTCGACAGTCTTTGCCGCCCCTCCGGGCCATGTTGAAGGCGTGATGTATCCTCACCTCTGCGGGTGTACATGCGAATAGAACGCCTCCGCTTGGACGGATTTCATACTTGAGAGAGAGAGAGCGGTCAAGCGTCAGGAGTACCAATGTGGCGTCGATGGAGATCAACGGTGGACGCAAAGGTATCCCAGCGGCATGATCCTATTGGTGGGGACTCATGCCAAGGCATCGCTTTAGCGCTGTTTGATGCTAGCGGCAGGCTGATAAACGACGCACGGGTAAGACTGGTCGACCATCGTGGCTCGCGCAGTCATCCGATACTCCTGCTCTGACCCCCGAGCCTCCGAGCTGGCGCTATACATAGTCGCTAGCGACCTAATTGAGTTGGATAAGCGCGAGGATTGGCCCGCCAAGTCGTTGGGGGAACGCACAAAGACGCAGTGCTAGCGGCTAATTATACCGAGCGGGCGGTCCCCTCGTCGAAGTCTCCGGGCGGTTGCGCTCTCCTCCTGTGTTTCACTTTGTCTTCTCGCCTTTGGGTCCGCAAAGCTTGCTGGGGGCGAAGTTTCGAGTCCCAGCTCGCTACCTATTGCGGTCCGACCGAGGCTCTCTCTTTATCAACTCCACACGGACCGAGCACTCACCCGGACGCCAAGGGCGGACAGCATGGCGAAGCGCGGGCAGAATGAGATCGTCAAGCTCGTGGACGTGCTGGAGAAGGGTGACAAGGACAAGCGTGAGATCGCCATCGACGACATCATCTCGAACCCCATCTCGTGTGGCTACCTGCTCGACTTTTGCCAGAAGAGCGTACGTGCTGCTTGCTCTGGAAATGCCGCTCTAGCTGCTTGGACTAACCTCTCGCGGTTGGTTGGGGGGGGGGGGGCGGGGGC
>JAADXX010000768.1:0-13237 GCA_023338025.1 Phytopythium oedochilum
CCCCCCGACGTCTTGGAACTCTATGACACCGCCTCGTACATGCCGTCGATCTCCTCGTGGTGCTTCTTGACGACGACCGCGCGCTTGACCTTGAGCGTGGGCGTGAGCTCGCCGCTGTCGAGCGAAAAGTCTCGCGGCAGCAGCAGGAACCGGTGCACGCGCTGCGCGTTGGACGTGGCGCGCGCGTTGGCTCGCTGCATCCCGGCCTCAATGTACTCGCGGAAGTGCTGGCACTTCCACGCCTCGGTCACTGTCGTGGCCGCGCTGCCGATCTGCTTGGCGACCTCGAGCGCCACGTGGTCCAGCGCGTCCGTCGGCGCGCCGGCATCGTCGTGCTGGACGCGCAGCGTGCACAGGAACGTGAGGAACTTGCGGCGGTCGCCGATGACCAGGACGTGCGCCAGCGCGGGCATCTCGTCCATCAGCGCGTCCTCGATCAGCGTCGGCGGGATGTTCTCGCCGCCCGCCGTGATGATGAGGTCCTTGAGCCGGCCAGTGATCGTCAGGTACCCGTGGCTGTCGAGCTCGCCAATGTCGCCCGACGCGAACCATCCGTCCGCCAGCAGCGCCTGCTTGGTGCTCTCCTCGTCCTCCAGGTAGCCCATGAACACCTGCCGGCCCTTGGACTGCACCTCGCCCGTGTCCGGGTCGATCCGCACCGTCGTGCCAGGCCACGCGGGTCCCGTCGTCCCGACCTTCCACCGCCCGACAGACGTCGACGTGTGCGGCCCCGTCGTCTCGGACTGGCCGAAGCACTCGTAAAGCGAGACGCCGAGCTGGCCGAAGAAGGAGATCACCTCGAGCGAGATGGGCGCCGCGCCGCTGACGCAGTAGTCGCAGGCGTCCAGACCGACGGCCACGCGGATCCTGCGCAGCACCAGCGCGTCCGCGACCGCGTACTGGCAGCTCGCCCAGACCCAGGCCCACCAAGCGACCCAGAGCGTCCACCAGCTGAAGGGCTTGTGCATCTCGTCGCTCGATGAGCGGTGGTGCTGCAGCCTGATCAGGCGCTCCGAGCCCTGCTTGAACGCCCAGTCGACCAGCGCGCGCTTGGCTCCGGTCGGCGGCTGCGCCTTGAGCTTGCGCTCGACCCCCTCCATGATCTTCTCCCAGACCCTGGGCACGGCCAGGATGAAGCTCGGGCGCACGTCCGTGAGCGTCTCGAGCAGCCCGCCGCCCTTGAGCGCGTCGGGCGACGCGAACGTGAGCGGGCAGCCGAGCAGCATGGGCAGGTGGATGTCCATCATCTGCGCGGCCACGTGCGAGAGCGGCAGGAAGCTCACGGCGCGCGAGCGCGGCCCGATGCCCGGGAATACGTCCGGCACGGTCGACGACATCCACGTGACGTTGTCGTGCGACGCCATGACGGCCTTGGGCGGACCCGTCGTGCCCGACGTGTACACGAGCGTGCAGCAGTGGCCGGGCCGCTGCGCGCGCATCCGCGGCTCGAGCGGGTCGCCGCCGGCCTCGACGTCCTCGCTCCCATCGCTCAGGCTCGGCTCGCCGAGCGCCAGGAAGGACGCGAAGCCATAGAGCGTCACGCGGCCGCCGGACGCGCGGCGCACGCGGTCATGCAGCTCCGAGCCGTCGGCGCCATCTGTGTCCAAGCCGGGCACCGCCCAGGCGACGAGCACGCGCAGGTCCGGCAGCTCGGGCAGCACCATCAGCAGCTTGTCCAGCTGCGCGTGCGTGTCGAGAGCCACAACGGGCGCGCGCGCGTGCGCCGCAATGTACCGGCAGGCGTCCGCACCGCTCGAGCCGTAGATGCCGGCGGCCACGCCGCCCGCGAGGATGGCGCCGACGTCCGCGATGAGCCATTCGGGGGCGTTGAAGCCGAGCACGCAGACGGCCGCGCGCTCGGGGACGCCGAGCCGCGCCAGCGCGCGCGCGAAGCGGCAGCAGTCGGCGTAGTAGGAGCGCCAGGTCCACTCGGCGTAGCGCCCGCCGCGCTGGACGCGCAGTGCCGCGCGGTCTCCGTGGCGCGCCACGGTCGCGCGGAACACGTCGCCGACGGTCGTGGGCGTGTGCGCGCTGGCGCCGGACGCGCCGACGGCTATGGCCGCCTCGGCGTCCGCGCGCCACGCGCCGACGGTCATTGGGCGCGTGCCTGAGCTGCTGCTGCTGCTGCTGCTGCTGTTGCTGCTGCTGCTGCTGCTGCTGCTGTTGCTGCTGCTGCTGCGGTCGCCCGGGCGATCCTGGGCGACTGGGCAAGTGGGAGGTGATGGCATGGATGCGGGAGGTGACGGCATGGACATTGGAGGAGGAGGTGTCGGAGTGAGAGATGGCGAAAATATATCATATCGCAGGAATTGAGATATTAGATCGTATAATGTATCTAATGATAGTATAATTTGGGACGATTGTGGGAATCAGTACTGAGATAGTTGGGTTGAGGAGGTGATTTTGGGTAAACAGTGTTTGAAACTCCGCGTTCAAAGGCCGCCGCCGCCGCGAGCTGCTGCTTGCTGAAACTACAGTATACTAATACACACCAGTCTGGACAGCCAAGAGCATTTGCTTCGCTCGGCTTCTAGCGATGCTCGCGCAGCTGTCGGGTTGCTTGGTCGAGGGCGGCGTCGAATCGAATCGAACTCCTCCCGTAATAAACCCAAATCACCTACTGTCCGTCAATATGCGTCGCTCCTGCACGTCGAATCAAGTGGTTTCACGTCTCAACATCTCCTTTCCAGCCGGACGATCATTTCGGTAAGTTTTAGTATACCATACAAAATACGGGTTCAAAAGTTAGACCTCAAAAATAGAAGCCCCTCTGCGTGTCAAAAAGCCGTGTCGACACCTCGAGTCCAAGCAAGCGCTCCGCTTCCCCGGCCCGGCCTTCCCCTTCCGCGCCGCCGCCATGGGCGTCTACGGCTCCGACTTTGAGGTTTCCAGCAGCCCCGTGGCGCCGGCGCTGCTCAAGCTGGCGGCCCGCAAGGTGCGCCACGTCCTGCGTCGACCCTACACGCCCCATGCTCGCCGCATTCGCTCGCCTAACCGCCTAACCGACCGGTCGATGGCGCTGCAGGCCGTCAACGACGCGTCGCGCAAGAGCCGCACGGCGCGTGAGCTGGCCGCCAACGCCCGCGACAACATGGAGCGCGCGCTCGGCCTCGGCTGGCACGTGGTCGTCGGCACCGACTTCTCAGTCGAGCTGCGCTACGTACGGCTTCTTCTGTGACCCGTGCTCGCTGTGTCGCCGACGCTAACGCCCGACGGACTGACGCTCGCTTCATGGCAGCGCAAGGGCGCGTGCGTGCTGCTGTCGAGCAAGGGCGTCAACATGAAGGTGCTGCTGTTCCGTTCGACGCCGGCCGCGACGCCCGCGCCGACGAGCGAGCACGACGCGCTTGTGGACAGCGACCGCGAGGCCGGCGAGGCCAAGCGCAAGGTGACCGTGTACGAGAGCGACATGCCCGACGAGATGAAGGACGCCGTGCTGCATCGCGCCAAGCGACTCGTCAGTGTCTACGATGGCGAGGACGACCCGCAGACCAAGATCGCGCAGGCGCTCAAGGTCGGCACGGGCTCTGCTTGTTCGTGGCTGTTGGTCGCATACTGCTGCTCAACCAACTGACGCCGTGACCTCGTGTGGATGGCGGCAGCACTCGCTCACGCGCGCGTACGGGCACACGTGGCAGGTGATCGTGGCGGCGCCGCGCGACTTCTGCTGCCTGCCGCACGTGGACGCGGGCTCGCACGCCGACTTTGCCGTGTCCAAGCTGCGCGTGGTCGTGTACCGGCACGCCGGCGCGAGTCTCGACCGGCGGCTCGACATGGCGCAGTCCGCCAAGCGCGCGGCGTTCGTGCTCGCGACCATCTGCGTCGTGGTCTTCGCCTTCTTCTTCTTCACGGCGACCGACGCGCAGGAGCGCTGCCTGCCCAAGGGCGAGGGCGAGGAGCCAGAGAACTGCTCTGTGGAGGACGTGGACGCCGCCAAGAGCAACGCGTTCGGCAAGAAGGTGGCCATGATCGGCATGACGGCGTTCACGGTGCTCGCGTCCATCATCCGAACGTACCTCAACACGATCCGGCCCAAGTACAAGCAGGCGTAGGCGCCGCGACGATAGGAACGCGCGCGTGCACACGAACGATCGGAGCGTAAAGGTCGAGCCGCCACCACACGCACCAACCCAGCATAGACGACTGTTTGGCGTTCTGCTCGCCTTTGTTTCTGGTCCGTCGCTGCTTGTAGAATCCTTCCAACCTCATGACTGCTGCTGAATAAATACGAGGCAAGAGTCAAGCGCGACGACCGACGCATCGACGCATCACCGTGGCGGCGTCACGGCGCAAACGCTTGGTCAAGCAGGGTAACTGGGGGGAAGAGGTCGTTGACGACGGCGTCTTCCCAGTGAAGCGTGAAGCGAGGGAGGTCGTCGACGATCCGGTCGACGAGCGCGGCCGGCGCCTGCTCGCTGCGGGGGTCGATCGCACGGAGACACTGCAGCATACTGCCGACGACCAGCTCGTTCTCGACCCGTGTGAGCGTCGGACGGACGAGGAAGCTGCGTTGTCAAAGCGGGCGACACGCGTTAGACTAGAGAAGACGCAGCGGTACTGGGGCCAAAGGCGCTCGCACGCACCCCTGGCACTCGCTCGTCGCCATGTCCTGGACGCGGTGGTCGCCAAACTGGCGCAGCTCCTTCTTGCCGATGCAGATCTGGTGGCCAAAGTCGAACAGGCACTCGACCCAGACCTGTCGGTGGTCGCGCAGGCCGTACAGCCGGTCGGTCGACCGCACGACGCGCGCGACGTCGTTGATCGTGCAGAGCACGTCGGCCGAGCTCGAGCTCGAGCTCGAGTCGGCCGCGCTGACGCCCGAGCCCGAGCGCCAGAGCCTGCTCGCGAGCTGCTGCATCGTCATGCACTCGAGCTGCTTGGCGCTCTTCCAGATCACGCGCGTGGCGCAGCGCTCGTCCTCGGGCAGCAGCCAGTTGTACCAACCGAAGACGCGGTGCGCCGTGCGGATCTGCGCGCGCGACTGCTCGTCCGCGCCCGCTAGGTTCAAATGCCGCAGCTCCAGCGGCATGTTCCGCAGCGCGTGCAGGACGCGGCTCGTGTCCGTGCTCGAGACGCCGCGGAGCGCGAACTGCAGCGACCGAGGCGAGCCCGCGGCCGCCACCGCATCCCTATGAAGGCTCGTCCGTGGCCGAGCGCTCGCTTCGGCCACCTTGCCGCTCGTGAGCAGCAGACGCCGGCGCTTGGGCAGTTGGCGCGGGACGACCGCCGCGCACGCCGACCGCTGCCAGCACCGCTTCCGCTGCTGTATTAATGCCGGCACACCGCCTGTCAGGCCTATGCCGCGCTTCTGTGCAGGACAAGCGCGCGCTGTTTTCACCGGCGCGGCCTCGCGCCACCGGCCGATCCACGTTTCGTCCTGATAGAGCGGCAAGGCGCTTCGCTCGCGGCCGATCCAGCGCCGCACCGCCGACAGGCTGCACACAACGCACACGTACGATACGGCCGGCCGTGCGTACGAATTAAATAAGTGCGCCGAGCCGGCGGGAGAGGACGCAGGAAGGCATGGACGCACGGAGAAGACGATGCGGCGGCGGCGGCGGCGGCGGCGCGCGGATCGCCCTCCATCGCCGCGGGCACGGCGCCCATGTCGCTGAGCTCCAGTCGGCCGGTTGGTTGCCTTTTTGCAGACTGGCGGTGCAACTGCAGTCGGCGGCGGCGGGAAAGTCCAGAACTGGGCGGAAAGGGCAACGCGCGCTTCCGTTCATTTGCGTTCGGGAGGAGGATGGGCGAGCTTATCTTTCGAACTTGTTCTCGGTCGTTTCTCCCTATGGATTTGGTGCTGGGTGCCTTGTTGTGGTACGAACGTTGAAGCGTCTGGACCAAGGGATTGCGCTCTCGACTGAAGCACGAGCGGACCGACCAGCCGGCGGGTGCATCTTGGTGTCAGTAAGGGGCGGCAGACAGGACACTCACCTGCTATAATCTATAATAAGATCTATCCGGTATCTCTAAAACAGATTTAAGTCTGCAAATCACCTTTGAAAACAAGTTACCGCGTATAACATGATGCGGATCGAGCCGACCAGCCAGCGGCTGCGATCGCGATCCTGGGTGGAACGTTCACTGGAAGATCGCGGTGCGTGACGTGGCGGTTCGCGAATGAACAACTCGGGATTTGATTTCAGGGCTTTAAGTGAGGCGGCATTCCCGGTGACGCCGCAGTCGACGATGAGCGCCGTGCACTCGACCGTGTCGTACGTGTCCATGTCGACAACTCGCGACGGAGCGTACCGACGCTCAGCTTGCGACGCGGGGCTGACGCATCGCCGCTGTAGATCGCCATCTCCGGGCCGAACGGAGCGTGCACACGACGCGTGCCAGCTCCATCGCACTCGATTCGTTCGGATCAGAGAGAAGGAGGTCGCGAGGCAGCACGACAGGAACTGGACAGTCGTGCTGGGAGGCAGAATGGACAAACACACCTCGGTCCCCAGATGTTACTTCTGCAAGGCAGAGGCGGCGTCATGCGTCAATGGACGGGAACGTTTGAGTCTAACGGCCAGGCGAAGCGGACGTGGTGCCTCTCAGCTGCACGATCGGCACGCACAGTTTTCGTGCTTGAGCATTCCATTACATGCTGCGCGCTTACGGTGGACACCACGGAGGTGTGGATGATCGCGCAAGATCCAGAACGACGAGTGCAAAACGATTGACGGGTCGAACTACCCGCTCGATGATCCATCCACTGCGCGCAATGCAATGCCATGCTCGAGACGAGAGCAGTTGCTGCAGCTCCGTGCCTATCGACACGCCTTGCGAGTCGAGGTCTGTGCTAAAGGCCCAAAAGAACAACGCGACATCGGTGGATATGGTCCTTGATACTCTCGCGTTGGCCGACTTGGGCATGAACTACCAGCGACAAATGACCTCGCATGACTACGACCCCGTGCCTGGCGGTGACGGAGCGCCCCACCCGGTGGAGAGCGAGGTCTATTCCGGCAATAGGCCGGCTGACCGACACAAGCGGTGGCGCTTGGCGTTCCCCGACTTACTCGACGGTTTGCTCTGGATTCGAGGCGACACCTGGAGGAATTTGCGAACGTCCGGCATTGAGCTTTTCTCAAAGTTCCCCTAATCCTGGCTCGTCTATGCTTACCAAATCGTACTCGTTTTAGCGACATTATATAATAGTGACATTACATTGCACAATATCATTATTTTGCCAATTGATGTTTCAGCAGGCTCTTAAACCGGGGTTACCCGAAAAAAGGTGGCTCCTTCTCACCGACTATCCTCCATCTGCCAATCAGCGCGCAGCCTTTGCAAAACAATCCGCCACCACCATACAAAAAACAAGTCAATTTGGCCGCCTCGAGCCCAAATTTCCGAGCATCACTGTCACACCACGCCATTTCGGCTGGTCACATACTGAAGCCCAATGTGCGCGAGCGAAAGCGTCAACGGCCGATAGGATAAGCAATGCACCGACGAGTCCACGGCGCGCACTCACCGCCCATTCTGCTTCCTCCCGTCGACCCGGAGGCCGCCCACACACTTCAGTGTCTCTGCATTTTGCCGCACGGCGTCGGTCCGACCGCTAGGGCCTCAAGTCGCCGCCACTCGCGCTTCTAGCCGCTCCAGCGCAGTCCTCGCAGCGAATGCACGTCCCGTCACCGTCCGCGAACGAGTCGGCCATGGACTACCAGCGACCGATGTACATCGGCGACCAGCGCGAGGTCTTCCGTGCCCCGAGCAGCGGCCAGCATGTCTTCGGCAGCTCGCACGGC
Source organism: Phytopythium oedochilum (assembly GCA_023338025.1). NCBI lineage: Eukaryota > Oomycota > Peronosporomycetes > Pythiales > Pythiaceae > Phytopythium > Phytopythium oedochilum. Next base: position 7,749 of record JAADXX010000768.1, read on the forward strand.
GCCGCCCAGCCGGCTGACAGCCGGTACAGCACCGAGTACAGCCACTACACGTACCCGAACGCCGTTGACAGCGACTCGCCACGGTCATCGGCGCACTCGGGCCGCGGCTCAGGCTCGGGCGGCGTGGTCGCCGCCTCCGTCTTCACGCGCGGGTCGCTGCTCGACCGCGGCATTGAAGCTGTGCCTGTCGAGTCGACCATGCCCGCAGGCAAGCAGAACCGGTACAACGGCCGCTACCGGGTACGCTCGCGCCGCCTCGGATCGGTGCTCATGCTGTAGATATCTCTGACGGTGCTGTTGGTCGTAATGGCGTAGATGTGGCCGGGTATTCTGCTCTTTGTCGTGATCGTAGGCGGCGCGTCGCTCGGCATCACCCTTGGAGCGCTCGACAGACACTCGGCGACCAAAACGGCGGACGAGTCATACGCCCAGCGCGTGGCCGACGCCGAGGCCATCTCAGGCGGTGCCGCCGGGTCGGGCAGCGACATTGTCTCCGACGACGGAGCCGTGGGCAACCCGAGGACGTACCCAGGCATGGGCTGCGAGCTGCCGGACTACCAGAGCAAGGACGGCAAGATCTACGCCGTGTCGTCCAATGGCACGGAGGTCGCGGTCGACATCAAGGGCATCAACTGGTTCGGCATGGAGACGGGCAACGAGATCCCGTTCGGCTTGTGGGACAACTCCGAGAACGGCACGACCGCGTACCAGGTCGCCAAGTTCCTGAGCGACAACAAATTCAACGCCGTTCGACTGCCGCTCATGATCGAGGCCCTACTGACGAACCCCGTGCCCAACACGGCGCTGATCAACAAGGCCCAGAACCGAGCCATTTCGGTCAGCAGCTACATGTCACTTCTCAAGTCCATCGTCAAGGTGCTCGCCTACCGTCAGATCGGTGTGCTGCTGAGTATGCACACGCTCACCGCCACCCAGTCGGGCGGCTTGTGGTACGACGCGAGCCTGGGAATCTCCGAAGACGACTTCCTGGACGCCGTCGACGTGCTCACGTCGAACCTGTGCAGCAAGACGTACTGGAACATCATGGGCATCGACGTCAAGAATGAGCCGGCCAAAGCCACGTGGGGCGATGATTCGGACACGGACTTCCGACTTGGTGCCCAGAAGATCGCCAACCGAATGCTTGGCGGCTGCCCCAACTGGATGGGCTTCGTCGAGGGTATCAACACGGCTCACTCGGTCACGATCGACGGTACCCAGTACGACTACTACGACTGGTACGGAGGAGGACTGCAGGCCGTGGCGGACTACCCGGTCGAGTTCAACGTGTCGAACAAGGTAGTGTACGCGCCGCACTACTACACACCGGCCGTGTACCCTCAGGCGTACTTCTACAACGGCGGTACCCAGGATCCCAATGGCGCTTTCACTGGCTATGTGGAGATAGACGACGACACGCTGCTGACCCGCGTCGAGGGCACCACCGACGACATGTTTGGCTTCATCCTTAACGATCCGGGTGCTGCGCTCTTGTTGGGCGAGTTCGGCGGCCTGTACGCGACGGACCTGCACCCGGAACTCACGACGCGGCGCTGCACGGACAAGACGATCGAGGTGATGCTCAAGAAGGGCTATTCCGGAGGCTTCGTCTGGTCGCTGAACCCCGAGAGTGCGTACCAGTACAACCCCGCCGACACGTTCGGGACGTTCACGGAGGGCGTCTTGGAAGACGACTGGCTCACGGCGAACACCGAGTTCTTACAGGGCATGGCCGCCATGAACGCTCTCCCGAACCTCAAGAGCTGGCCGTGCTTCGAGGTCGAAGAATCGTCTTCGGGGTCTTCCGCCTCGGCATCCTCGTAAGCAATCGCCAGTCAGTGCCGCGGTTGATGGTGTATTGAAGCAAGCCCCTTCACCATCCTGCCTCAGTTGTGAAACCATCGCCCTCCGCCAAGCTGTAGGGATATGATCTATGGAGCGTCGGCCGACTCCGATCTGCTCGCAAACACATTCAATTCCACCTCCCCTTTGTAATCTTCCCCACGCGAGTGTACCCCTTAGGTTTTCCCCATTGATGAGACCTAGCGATGATGCATTGCGCTGCTCTTCATTGTCCCGGTAGACGTCCGCTACCTTCTAAAGAGACACCGTCTCAAACACGCACACGGACTGTTCAACAACTCGGTCGCCATCGTCGCCATCTTCGTCGCTGTCGCCACATTCCAGAGTGACCAGGACGTGAACGTCGTGCGAAATGAGCACGTACGGCGCCGTCATACCTCGCCCAACACCTGAATCATTGTCATGTTCAGGCGGTTCGTCGGCTCGTCCAGAAGCAATTCGTGCAGCGGGGACGGGGATGTCGCCCATGCGAGCCCAACGTAAACGAGTAGGTTGTGAGATTCAAGAGCACCGCCATGGTTGCTCAGATCTGCGCCGTTCTTTCACTTTCGAGCGTTCGAGCCGCCACCAGCATCTATCCTGTTGATCAACGCAGCCTGAGGCACTTCAGCGTCACCAAACACCTAGGTCAAAAGCTGGAATGGTGTGAGCTTCCTCGCCTCTCATCGTCACTCTACTGGTAGGCGCAGAGCGCGTCAACCACCTTCTACTGGCCTGGCGACCAGTCTGATGCATGTGCCAACTAGGACTTTAGGAGCAAGGGAGTACTGCCTTATCACTGATTGTACAATTTACATGAGCTCAGTGTGGCCAATAACAATCGATCGAGCGCTCCCAGGTCCGTCTGGTCAAGCTTGCGTGTGGATGCGGACGCGGAGGCGGTGGCGGTGGCTCTTGGACTGCTCGTTCTCACCGCCGACGGCCTCGTCGTCGAGGTCCTGGCCCTCCAGCTGCTGCTGGACGAGCCCGCCGACCTGGCGGCCAATGTACATGATGAACCCGTACGGGTTTACGGTGCCCACCTTCATGGCGCTGCCGTCACCCACGAACACGTTGGACGTGCCCACGACGCGCAGCTTGTTGTCCGCGCACCGGTTCGGGTCACTGGCGTCGCCCGACGCGTAGCACGAGCCGCCAAAGTGCTGCGTCCACGTCCCCTTTTTGCTGTCCACCCAGTCACCGAGGGACTGTCCGTCGCTCGCCGACACGAACGAGGACCCGCCGGCCTCGAGCAACTCCACGACCTTGGCGGTGTAGTTCTGGATGGCCGCCACGTCGTTGTCGGTCGACATGTAAGCCGAGTTATCGGTGAACGCGCGGTAGTGGCCGTCGGGGTTGAACGAGCAAAAGTCGCGCGACTCGGGGTTGTGTATGTACAGCGCGGCGGTGAAGCCGTCCGGGGCGGACGTGTAGCTGTCCATGCCGTGCGTCAGGATGGTCATCTGGAACTCGTACATGCGTCCGTTGACAGCGTAGTTCTCGTACGAGATGAGCAGCGGCCCCGGGAAGGACAGCGGGCCGGATTGGTCATCCATGTACTGCTCCACGTAGTTGCTGGGCGTCGCACCGAACTGGAACGACGTCATGTCGTCATTGGTGAACGTCGGCATGATCAGTGTTGTATCGAACAGCCACTTGCCCACGTTCGGGTTGATGATCCAGTCGGTGGCGTTGTCCAGGACGCCAGGGAACTTGTCATTGATCGGCTTCAACGCTGCCATCTGGTCGCGAGGGCCGATGCTGCTCTGGATCAGCACCTTGGGCGTACCGATCGCGCCTGCAGCCATAATGACAGCGCCGCGGTCGCTTACCTGCACCTCGACGTCGTCGTTGTACACGACACCGGTGGCCTTCCCGCCTTCGTGCTTGATGTACGAGACGCGAGCGGATGTGAGCAGCTTGACGTTGGAGCGCGTCGTCATGGCACCCCAGCACGTCTTGGCGGGCGAGTCGCGCAGCCCGTCCTTGATGGTAAACGGCGGGTGGCCGAACGTCTTGTCCTTTGCGTTCCGCGCAGCCTCCTCGTTGAGCGTCTGCTCCGAGTACCCGCCGTGCTCCGTCAGCGCGTCGGACACGATCTTGTAGGCGTCCTGCAGGTACCACTTGCCGTCGGTGGACGGCTGGTCCGTGTGTCCAAACAGCGTCTCGATCTCGTCGAACAGCGCGCTCACTTGGTCCGCAGGAAACGGCCACGAGGCCGACTCGATGTACGAGTCGGGCGTGCGGAAGTACAGCGCGCCGTTGATCGACGAGCAGCCGCCGACGAGCTGCCCGAGGAACAGCTCGGCGTCGTCTATGTAGTCGACCTTGTACTTGGCGTTCTCGCTGGCGAAGATGGAGCCCGAGGCATCGTACTCTCCCGGGATGTCGAACTTGGTGTAGCCCGCAGCCGAGGCGTAGCTGGGCACGTCCGTGCCGCCAGTCGCTTGCAGCGACGGCCCGCCGGCTTCGAGCACCAGCACCGACACGTTTGCGTCGCGCGATAGGAACTCGGCGGCAATGAGCCCGCCTGGGCCGCTGCCTACAACCACGACGTCGTACGTGTCGAGCGCGCGAGCGCCTTGCAGCAGCACCGCCGCCAAGAGCGCCACGCTCCGCAGCATCGCAGTCGGCTTGCAAGCGGCGCCTTGAGACGAGGACACGGCAGGGAGAGCGGTGGGCGAGTGAGAGTCTTCTCGCCGGAGAATTGAACAGTGAGACCTCTAGGGCGGGCAGTGGAGGCCCTCCACTGGAGGGTGACGATCGCGAAGGAGCAAATAAATCAGCGCCGACGAGATCTTTTTCTCGCCACAGCTTGAACTAGAGTGGGTTCACAATTGAAGGGGATGGCGTCATCTGATATGGGTGTATAAACAGTCGCGACATGGAGTTCCATTTTACGGTGCAAATTTAATAGTGTACGTGAAGAGTAATGCCTTGAATTGGAAATATGGACGGCCAAATTGTAAGATAACGTACCGTGTTCTGATGCCATTTATATGTTAACAGCCCAACTAAATAGTAGCCCCGCCTCAAGATTTGAGTCAACAACTGCCGGGTAATAAAGCCAACAATCGTCCTCCGTCGGCGACAGACGTCCTCAGAGAGCAGACTGTCATGATGCCGAAAGAAGAGAAAGTTTGCTGTTGTCGGAAGGTTTGGGGTGGGGGCGGTCTTGCAGCAGGGCAAGCAAGATAATGCAGCGTACGCCAAAGCTACTGATGGCGTGGTGGCGCTGTTAACGAATAGAGTGGACTGGTTGTACACTGCTGCTGCTCTTGGCTGGCGGCGGCAGCTCGATTGCTTTCAGCTGTTAGAGGCTGTCAACCTCATCTGTCAATCGATCGCGCTTTCGAAACACTTTGGGCCTCCATTTTAAGGCTCCCCAGCTGAGTCACGGGACTCTCTACGAATAGCTCGATCGATCGCACTCTCGCCTGCGCTTGGGAGCGAAACGGAAGTAACGACTTCAAGAATCATTTCCCCACCGTGGCAGCTCCGCCATAGTTGAGGACTCGCTGACGGCAACAACCGCGACCGGCAGCGAGATTGGCAACGCAGGATGTCGAAGAAGCACAGCAGGGTCCACATCTTGGATACCGGCATCGTCCGGAGCTTCCGGAGCGATGGTAACGTCCAGCGTCAAG
>JAADXX010000769.1:0-13233 GCA_023338025.1 Phytopythium oedochilum
CCAACACAACATCCAAGATTCAGCCGCTGGATCAAGGTGTCATCTACTGCATCAAGCGCGATGTGCTAAAAAAGAAGTCGGACTACGCGCTCGACTTCATCGGCGAGTTCGTTGACGACACTTACAAGGTGGGCATGCTTACTGGCTTGGCAAAATGTTCGCCCTTCTACTATTGAGAACTGTTGGAAGCACACTGGACTGATGAATAAGGCTAGTGTTGGATTTTTACTAAATTAGGGTCACATTAAAAGTCTTTTGATATCTGGGAATCGCTCGTAAATCAGTACTATGTAGTTTTGTGCTCACCTGTTTTATCGGATGCGGCTCCCTTTTCTGCTGCGCGGCAGCCGTTGCATATTCACGCAAATCACTGTACATTATAACGTATGTACGGGTGCAGCGTATTTTTGTCGATCGATGGTCGCGTTAAACGCGAGCATACGGCGCGTCCGACGTTTCTATGCGGCGACGACGTGGTCTGTAGACTTGTATGTGCAGGACAGTGGGCAGGATCGGACGATTCGGCATTGGTACATATCGATCCTCCTCATCACCCGCTGGTGTTTTGGTTGCCGTTTATTTGATGGGCATTGAAGTCGGCGCCATATGCTGTGGCGCTTCATATAATGCGCGTCGGCGGCGTTCCGCCGCAAGTTCAACCTGCCTCGGGCGTACGTACCCACCACGTTCGTCGACTACGTAACTTCGTGTTTATATGGACTCGGCCGCCTTGAAGTTACGCGTACATGTAACGCGGCAAAACAGTCTTTGAAGTTGCGCGCGCGGATTGGATTGCCCATTCACCCTGGCTCTCCTACCAAGGCCAAGTCAAAACTTCCTCCCGACACCGTGGTGACGGGCCGCCCCGTTTCTGGCTGTATGCAGTTCTTCGGGCGATGTTGGCGTCCGCACAAATCTTTTCTGGTTGAGGTTTCGAGTGGCGGACGTAGGACGCCTTTTCAGCCAATCGCCACCCGCCCTCCGTCTCCGGGATCTTTTCTCCCCTCTCGAGGTCACTGTCAGTCGGTCCGAGTCCTCAGGGTTGTTTTAGAGTTCATCATACTATTTATAGAATGTTTCGACCGCAAAACCAGGGGATCTGCGCGCTAGCTACAGTGTCGCCCGAGAGCCATTCGAAAAAAAAGACAAGCACCCCACGCAGAGAAGCGCGGAGGTGGCGGTGGTCGGTGCACGCGATACGTCAGCCGACGCGTCGAGCGACTCGCCATTTCCGCTCTTGCGGCGACAGACCGACGCGCGAACGAGTAAAAGCAGCAGCGACCATACAAAACAGAAAGAGACGGACGGACGACGCCTCCACAATCGCGTGACGCCCGGTCAGCCAGTTCCTCCCCCGCAACCGACACATACACGCACACATACAGAGAGAGAGAGAGAGAGATGCAGCTCGGACAGGCGTCGACGGTCGTGCTGCCGCCGCTGCGGCCGCTGTTCGCGCGCCAGCACGCGGACGGCGAGCCGGCGCGCGAGGACGAGGCGCGGCACCAGCACCACTTCGCCGAGCTGGTGGCGGCCGGCGGCGGCGCGCTCAGCGGCAGCATGCGCACGCCCACGAGCATCCAGATGAACGGCTTCTTGAACGCGACCTTCCCGAGCTCGTCGCCCGTCAAGAAGGACAACACGCTCCTGCAGGGCAAGACCCCGCCGAGCAACAGCATGCCGCTGCTGCGCCTCAACTCGCCGTCCGCGGACTCGAGCGACGGCTTCGAGGCCGCAGCGGACCTGGACGGCAAGGGGGGCTTCTCGGGCGCCGCCTCCGAGGACGAGAAGCTGCGCGTGAGCCGCGAGCGCAACCGGCTGCACGCGCAGCGCACGCGCATCCGCAAGCGCGAGCTGCTCGAGAGCCTCAAGGACCGCATCGGCTCGCTGCAGGAGGAGTACATGCTGCTCAAGCAGACGTACGAGTTCCACGCGACGGCCGCGAGCCTGCTGACGCTGGGCGACGTGCCCCGCGAGAGCTTCGCGTGCGTCCGCCAGCTCGACGAGGCCGGCGACGACCCGATGGAGGAGAGCGACGAGTGCGACCCGCTCGCGGCCATCGCGGCCCACCACGCCAGCAGCGCGCACGATGCGTGCATGGACGACGAGGATGAGGCGGCCCACGAGAAGGGCTGCATGTGCCACGACGAGGACCTGCCGGCGGACGAGCGCGCGAACGCGTGCACGTGCATCGCCAAGGAGCTGCAGGGCAAGCACGCGGGCAGCCAGTCCGGCCTCTTGGCCTGTTCCAAGGAAGAGCGCGAGCAGATCCGGCGGGAGCGCAACCGGCTGCACGCGCGGAGAGCGCGTCTGCGCAAGAAGCTCGTCCTGGAGCGCAGCCAGCAGGTATGTTGCTCGCCGCTGGATCAGTTTGGGAGTTGTCGAGGCCAGGTTTGCTCACGAGTCTGCTGTTGCGTTTGTCCAGGCGGTGCACGAGCTCCGGTCGCGGAACGACCGACTGCGGGAGCGGCTGACGCGGCTAATGACCGCCATGTACGAAGAGGTCGGCGCCGGCGCGGCCGTGTGCATGGCGGCATGAGGCCGCTCCAGGCTACGGCACTGGCGGCTTGCCGAGCCCTCTCCCGATCCCATCTGCCGACGCGCGGACGGGTCGTCGCCGCCTCCTAATGTTATCGCGACGCGTGTAGTTTGTGGAGACTCGCCTTTTTTGCATGCATGTTGTTTGTTCTAATCTAATCGCCGGCCGCTGCGGCATCGCGGCGACCGCTTCCCCTCCATCGCTCGAGAGCCATTTGCTCCCCTCTCCCTCTCTCTCTCTGTCGCTCATTTCCTGATCGCTCATTTACGGAAGCAACGCGTTGGTGTCGGGAACAGGCGTTGCCTTGACCGTCCGTTGGGTTGGGTTCGCATGCAGACGCGGATGACTGGCTGACGACACGTCAGTGACGAGCCCAAGCGTCGCGCGCGATCTTGTAGTTACGTCAGCGAGTCGCGTGGTCGGGTGTCGCGTCTTCCGCCGCGGCGCAATGGGTGGAGCCTCTTGCCCCACCCAACAGCAGCAGAGCCGCGACGCATTTCTGACGTGGTGTCGCATCCGTCAGCGCTCTTGTGTCATACAAAACGGGACGTACGTCACTCCTGCGCGTTTGTGACGCTTTACCCAAGCTGAAGGTATAAGAACCGACCCGTACCGGTTTTGGACGAGAGGCTGACGGTATGCGAACCTAGCAGAACGTCTTCGGTACAGGCCTTCACATCTTACGTGGAGCACGGGGGGAAGCCTGGCGGGATCGCCATACAAACGCCAAGACAATTCGTACCCCCAATTTCCAGAATCTCACTCGGGAATATGGAGAGCAAGCTGCCGCCGCCCCCGCGCGCAGGGGCCTTTGCGGCGGGCTTCTCCTCGCCCGGCCAGCCTCAGGCCAAAGACGAGCGCGGTGGAGACGGCGCGGCCCAGCGGTGGCCGCCGTACGGACAGTTCCCCGTGCAGAGCGGGCCGCCAATGGGCGGGATGTTCAACATGGCTAACGCCCACAACGGCGCCGCGCCGCCGCGGCTGCAGCTGCATGAGCTTTCAGGGAACGCGGGGGCGGCCCAGTACGGCGGAGGGCTTGCTCCGCCTCTCCCTGCGGCGCCGGTGACGCTGCCATGGGGCGGTACCGTCGACAACTTCCAGGCACCGGCGGTGGCTCCGCCGCCGACCACGCCGCAGCCCCTGCAGGGATCGCTGGCGCGCGCCGGCGACTCGAGTGCCCAAGCGCTCCACCACGCGAACGCACACGCTAGGACCCGGCAGTCGCCGTTCACGCCGACGTCCGCCTCGACGCCCAAGGACTTGTGGCACCCGACCGCCCACGTCGGCCGCTATAACGTGAGCTTTGGCCCCCTGACTGCAGTGTGGTGGGTGCTGATAGAGGACAAAGCTGACTGTGAGTGTATGTGTGTGTGTGTGTGTGTGTGAGGACAGTCGCCGCTGTACGGCAAGAACCGCAAGCGCGTGTTGTCCAACACTAGCAGCGTCATGACAGACGACGCGGCGACTCGCGCGCGCGACGACTTGAACGACGCAGCCAGCGTGTCGTCGGCGGTCGAAGGAGCCGAGCCCGGCGGGTTTTGGCAGACGGAGGACAGTCTTCTGGACGACACCAAGTCGGAAGACGGCGCGGACGACGTCTCGTCGGTCTTTTCCGACCGGCAGTCCGTGTCGTCGACGCAGGTGGCGACTAATAGTCTGCATCACTTCAGTGCGACGGCATACTCCCAGGACGCGACGACGATCCAGCATGCTGGACATCCTCAGACGCCGTCCGGTAGCTCGACGTTCAACACGTTGGAGGAGAACAGCGGCGGTCTGAGCGGGTCGCAGCGTGGTCGAATGGGAGCGCCGGCGTACACTGCGCTCGGGAGCGCCAAGTCGCGCAGCAACAGCTCGGAGAACCTGTTTGCGCGAAACTACGTGCCGCCGCCGTACGACGAGTCCAAGAGTGGACCCATGTCAGCTCCCCCAGCGCTGAATGCGCTTGGCAAGCAGCCTTTTGCGGGTCAGCGAGGCAGCTTGACCCAGTATCCGCACTATCGGAGCTCAGAGGTGATCGCGTCCAAGTTGTTGCCGTCCAAGAGCAGCGTGAACAGCCTCATGGGATACGTTCGCGAGTTGCAATTGTCAGAGGCGACGCTGCGCGAGCAGCTCGTCAAGTCCAAGAAGACGTCAGAGATCGAGCTGACGCGCTCGCTGTCCAAAATGACGTCGCTTGAGAAGTCGATCCATGAGATTGAGGCCGAGAAGGAGGAGGCGAAGCGCAAGCTCGAGGAGCAGGAACGACTTATTCAGCAACTCGCCGCCAAGTTGAGAGAGGTGGAGCAACAGCAGCAGAAGCAGCTGCAGCAGCAGGTTGGTCTGGGAGCGATTCCCGAAGACGCACCAATTTTGGAATCACACGAAGTCGATGCTTCGGCGCAGCTTCATGCAACGGAAGCCGCAAGCACCGAAGAAGTATCCGACAGCTCTGAAGTGATTGGATACACTGAGAGCAACGAGTATGCGGCCGCTCAGTTGACTGAGCAGAGTGTTCCGCATGACCAAGGCTTGCGTTTCGACGGTGGCACGACCTACGGAAGCGACAACACCACTGAAGTTGCGAACGTCACTGCTGAGTATGAAAGTACTCAAAGCTCGGGCGACTACGTGGAAAACGCCGCGTTCTCTGCTCCTGGTTTGCCAGGACGTCGCTCGCTCCCGCCTCTTCAGACTGAAGATGCTGATAACAGCACTGGACAGTATGCTGATTCTGAAGTATCCACCCAAGAGCCAACGACGGAGCAGCCGAGCTCGATGCCCCCAACTGGCGTCATGTCGCCTTTGTCGCCGACACCGCTGCCGTGGAACCCGTGGGGTTCTGGCGAAGGAAGCTCGTCGATGTATGCGGCCCCTCCAGCGTTTTCAGTCGCGCCAACCATGGGTGTCGACTTGCCGACGACCCCAGTTCAGGCTTCTGAGACACAGGAGACGCAAGCGGAAGGCGTTGAAGACAATCTGCAAGGCTCGGCCCCCGGACCAGTGCCTGCGGAGAATGTGGGGACGTACGAGGAATATCAAGCAAACCAGAGCGAAATTCCGCAAGAGGAGGTTGCTCCTACTCCAGTTGCAGATGCTCAGCCCGACATGTATCCGTCGACTCCGTTCGTGGCGTCTTCTCCGGTCGCGCAGTTCCCCACGGATGGTCTTTCTTCAAGCTACCCTTCTTCACCCGTGAACCCGACGTTCCCTGCGCCAGTGTTCACGATGGGAGCAATCCCGCCGATGGAAGACCTGTATCCGCCCCAGAACGTTCAGCCTGCAGCCGACGCCGCTACGATTACCGAAGAGCAGCAAGCGCCGGCTCCTGCCTCGTCGTACGATGAATATGTTTTTGGTGGGACCGTGGATCAGCCGCAACAAGCGTACACGGACGAATCGCAGGTGTACAACACTATCGAGCCTGCACCAGAAAGCGCGGAGGCTGTCGATCCTGTCGCTGTTGGCCCTTCGGTTGGTCCCCCTGTTGGTCCACCGACTGAGCCTCCGGTTGGTCCGCCGCTTGGCGAGCCCGCACCAACAGTCGATGGACCGCCAGTCGGACCGCCCACTGGTCCACCTCTCGGCCCTCCTACGGGACCGCCTTCTGGTCCGCCTCCTGCTGCCTCACCTACTCCATCAAGTCCGTCGGCGAGCCAGCCTATCGAAGCCGCTCCGAGCACCGATCATCACGTCAAAGACGCTGCTTATCTCGAGTCGATCTTGACGGATTTCTTCACCGAGTTTGACAAGAAGAAGCTAAAGATGGCCGAAGTGTACGCGAAGCGATACTTTGGACGCGAAAAGTGGCTGTTCACCGAGCTCACTCGGCGGTACGGCAAAGACAAGGTGGCAGGTCTACGCGCTCGGTACGAGGGTACCGGCGGCTCTGTTGTCCCCACCGACGAACAACCAGCGAGTGCTGCTGCTGCTCCTGCGACGACGCCGACCCGTACAGCGTCCAAGCACCCTCACCACCAGTTCCTCAGCCGGTCGCAGGCCGCACAAGTCACGGAGACACAGCTTTCCAACGACGACCAGAGTGCCCAGTATGGGGCGCCACCCACGCAGCCACCCACTGGTTTTGCTGGCGAGAATGGACCGCCCGTTTCGACACCCCTGCCTGCCGAAAACAATGAGAGCGCAAGCGTCAGCGAGCAGCATGATGTGAACAGTGAGGTCACGGAACCCGCTATTACTGCTGCTGATACTGCGGACCAGTCTCGGGGACCTCCATCTCCTTCGATGAACGAGCCACCTAGGGCTGTTAGTGATGGCCCTCCGATGTTCAGCGCGTACCCCGCGCCGAAGGAGCAGTTACCGGCGAAGTCTCGCGCCGCTCGTGTTTCTCCTCGTATGCAGCGTCGCAAGTCGCCGTTTGGTCAATTCCCGCCTGCCAACGGCAATGCTCCTCCGATGCCTCACCCTCCCATGAATGGTGAGGACCAAGGGATAGTGGATGAGCGCACTGAAGCGGCCGCTAATGCTACCATGCCGCCGCCACCGCCGCCGCCTGTTGGCACTCCAGCGCAGACCGGCCCGTCGGCATCGACGGGTGCGACTGAACCGGTTACGTTGGAGAACTTGCTGATGGAGTTGTACCGCAAGCACCAACCAGACAAGATTAAGAATGTGCCTGTTGTCGCTCGGGAATATGCCGGAAAGGAGCGCGAGCTTGTGCGACTGCTCAAGGGGAAGTACGGTGCGCTGAGTGTCAAGCGCCTGGAGGAGAACCTGCCCGCTCTGGAGGCAGCGTCTCGCAAGAGGAAGGCAGTTGCGTCGAAGAGCGGTCGCGGCTGGCTGATGTCCAGCATTATTCTCGTGATCGTCGTCACTAGTGTGCTTTGGATGTCCATCCTGTCCGTGTTCGCCGGCATCGCTGTGATTGACTCGTACGAGTGCCAATCGATTACCGACGAAGATGTGGACGCTGCTGCGTCTACTGGCGAGTGCACGCTCCTGTCCAACGAGCTTGGCTCGTTCTCCCACTCGCGCGTCGGCGACTATGTGCGCCAGACGCACTCGGACGCCTGCTTTTGCGCGGAATGGAAGAAGCGCGAGGCGTCGGCGTTCTCCAGCATGTCCGTTGCGGACGCGCTGGAGCTTGCCAAGCTGTTGCCGTTCTCGCCCGCTGACTTTGGCTCGTCATGGATGGAGCTAGCGAAGGACCAGGCGCCGGTCTATGAGGCGTACGCGAGCCCTCTTGTGCAGTTCACGCTGGATGTCGGTTCTCTGGTCTGGTCAGACTCCAAGGTGTCGTCAGTCGATGAGTCGGCTCAGTCCATCACGAGCGCAACGAAGCGCGAGGAGTTGCCAGTCAAGACGGAGCTCGTTAGCAACTCCGATGATGTGCTTACGAAGGTTGCGATGGCGTCCAAGTCGCTCGCGAATCCCCAGCCGCAGGACGCGATTGCTGATGCGTCGACGGACGATGTGAGCTCTGATGCTGAGACTGCAAGCGAGTTTGACTCGGACTCGGACTTGATGCTGGAGATTGAAAGCTATGAAGATGCTCTGTTCACTAGCGCCGGCGACTCAGATGAAGTTATCGAGATGGTCGTAGAGCAAGAAGGATTCGGCCTGAAGGTGGAGGTCGCAGACGAAGTCGATGCCGAAACTACGGAGCCGGTTGAAGACGTTGAGATCGAGGAGATCACGGCTTCTGCTGGTGAAGAAGTTGCTGACGTTGCGGAAGAAGCCTCGGCTATCGCTGAAGAGGGCGAGGACGAGAGCGAACCGGCCGTCGACAAGACTCAAGAAGACGTTTCCGGTGATGAAGATGCGGACGAGCCCGTCAGCGCGGTCGACAACGACGTGACTGATCCAATCAATATTGCCGATGACGAGTCCTCTGCGGATACTATCGAAGAAGCAGAACCGGTTGTTGGCCTCGAAGAGAACGAAGGAAACGTCGCTGACCAGGCTGCTGACGAGTCAGCGATGATCGAGGTCATCCATGCTGCTGATGGTGTTGTGGACGCCACGGCAGCGGTGGACGAGGAGTCTTTTGTCGACACGAATGACAAGACTATTACCAACAGTGAAGCCGAAGAGGACGCGACTGACGCAAGCGAGGGCGAGCAAGAAGAGGTGGCTGCTGAGTTTGAAGTTGATGCTACTGATGCAGCCCCAATCGATGTGGAGGAGAGCCTGATCGAGTCGGTCGATGCGGAGTCCGTTGGCGACGTTGAGGTTGAGGTGACGGAGAATGACGAGGAGGCGGATTCCAGTGCGGTTGGCGAGGAAGAAGTGGCCGAGCCAAGCGAATATGGTGACAACGTTGGCGAGAGCGATGGTATTTTAACCGAAGCGGGCGAAGCGACACTGGACCTCACAGAAGACGCATCCGATCGGATTGGCGATGCTGACGCAGTTACGGAAGCGGAAGTTGTGTTGGAAGTTGGCGCTGATGTCGACACTGATGCGCTGGCGGAGGTTGAGATTGAGGCCGATGCGGATGCTGACGTTGAGGCGGATGTTCCTGCTGATGCGGATGCTGAAGCTGACGCTGATGCAGTGGTTGAGGACCCCAGTGCTGCTTCGAATGGAGAAGCTGGCGAGGAACTGGGTGAACTGTCAACGGAGAGCGAGGATGCCCTTGCTGCGGTTGTGGAGGCGACGCAAGTCGACGACGAGGATGGCGAGGACAGCGAACCGCTTCCATCGCCGGAGCTTGTCGTTGAGACTGTTGCGGTCGTTGAGGGCACAGAGTCGGACGCTGCCTCGAATGAAGAAGCAGCTGAAGAGACGATGGAGGAGACGGTGAATGCCATTGACGACCGCAAGCTTGCGGAAGAGGCTGACGAGGAGGAGGCGGATGAAGAGGGGGAGGCGGATGAAGAGAAGGAGGCTGACGAGGAGGAGGCTGATGAAGAGGAGGAGGCGGATGAAGAGAAGAAGGCTGATGAAAAGGAGGAATCTGTCCAGGAGGAAGTTGTGCAGCAGGAGGCTGGTGAAGAGGAGGAGGCTATTACCGAGTCGACGGAGGAGCCAGCGCAAGAGGAGAGCACAGCAACGGATGCGACGGCGACAGTTGTCGTTGACGACAAGGCTGCTGATGACGCTGATGCGACCGAGCACGCTCCGTCGTCAGCTGTGGACCCTGCGGACGTGACGGACGTGGCGGACGTTCTCTACAGCGCGGACCCCGTCGAGGCGGTGCACACGGCGGACGAGAAGGCGCTGGAAGCGCTGGAGACATCCTCCGAGTAGCAAGTAGTAGGTAGTGAGTGTGACCTGCGGTTCCCGCCAGCGACGAATAGAGTTTACGAGCAATGGACCGCACTCACCCGCGTCATAAATACTTGGACATGTAGGGTCCGTCGAGGTCGTACCCGAGCTTGCGGTAGTACCCGCGCGTGCCGACGCCCGCGATGACGGCGAGCTTGCTGGCGCCGTGCTCCTCTCGCGCAATGCGCTCGGCCTCCTCCATGAGCAGCGTGCCGAAGCCTTGGTGCTGGAACTTGGTCGGGTCCCGCGCGTGGACGGGCACGGAGGAGCCGTAGACGTGCAGCTCGCGCACGACCGACACGTCCGGGCCGATCTCGGGCCGGAAGGCCGCGCCGCTGGGCTTGCGCAGCCGCAGCAGCCCGATCAGGATGTCCTGCGCCGGGTCCTCGTACGAGAGGAAGGTCTCCCAGCCGTCGCTCGCCGTGTAGTCGCGGCGCACGAGCTCGACCTGGTCCGGCACCTGCTGGTCGTGGATGCCCTTGATGCCGACCTCGCGCGTCCGCACGTCGCGGCACGAGAGGCCCAGGTCCTTCATGCGCGCCAGCGCCAGCTCGCGCAGGTTGCCGTGCTCGACCCCGGAGGTCACGAGCGGCATGGGGATGTCGCGCTGGATGCGGTAGACGCGCGTCCAGGGCGGCACGAGCGCCAGCAGCTTGGCGAGCAGGTCCACGAGGTCGTCGGGCGCGTAGTTCTTGTACCGGCCCGAGCGCCAGAGCTCGTACAGCCCCGTGCCGCGGATCACGAGCGTCGGGTACACCTTGAGTCCGTCCGAGCGGAACCTGGGGCTCTCGAAGAACTCGCGGAAGCCCTCGAGGTCGCGCTCCATGCCCATGTTGGGCAGGTCCGGCATGAGGTGCGCCACGACCTTGAAGCCGCAGTCGCGCGCGAGCTGCAGCGAGTGCGCGACCGCCGCGACCGTGTGGCCGCGGTTCGTGTCGCGCGCCACGTCCTCGAACACGCTCTGCACGCCGATCTCGATGCGCGTGCACCCGTACGCGAGCATGTCGCTCAGGTGTGGCTTGAGGCAGTAGTCGGGCCGCGTCTCGATCGTGATGGCCGTGCACTTGGTCGCGCTCTGCTCCGAGTAGCGCACGGCCTCGGCGACCGTCGAGGACGCGTGGCCGGACAGCGCGTCGTGCAGCCGCCGGATGAAGTAGTCGCGGTAGCCGCGGTCCAGCGACAGGAAGGTGCCGCCCATGACGATGAACTCGACCTTGTCGACCGAGTGGCCCAGCCGCCGCAGCTGCGCCACGCGCTGCCGCGTCTGCAGGAACGGGTCGTAGCGCGCGCGGATGGCGCGCATGCTCGTCGGCTCGTACCCAGTGTACGACTGCGTAGAGTACTCAAAGTCCGAGTCCGGGCCGCCAGGGCAGTACACGCAGATGTTGCCCGTCAGCGCGATGTGTGGGCACCGGTGCGGCTTGCACATGACGGCCTAGAGGGGGCAGACACAGCCAGTAGTAGCAGCACATACATGGACATCAGTCGAGGTTCATAGGTATGTGTGAGTGAACTAGAGCGACTCGTACGACGACGGCGACGCCCGAGGCCGTGCGCACGGGCTTGGCGCGCAGGAAGGGGAGCAGCTTGTCTCGGTAGTCGTCCGGCACCGCCGAGATGATGTCCACGAGCTGTTGCAAGGGGCCAAGCAGCGGCTAGTCGTTAGTACTGGAGAATGCGGAGATGGCGAGGACGAGAGCACCGGCGTTCCTTGGGCATGGACGGCAGTCGGTAGCGCTTGGCCACGTCGTTCTTGAGCCGCGTCATGTTGACCGGCTGCTGCGACTCGTAGGCCGCCACCAGCGCGTCCACGATGCCCGCGACCGCGTGCACGTAGCCCGCGCCGGCGCCGCGTTCGTCCTCCTCGCCCATGGTGGTGGGTGCGGTCTCGATACTCGAAGATGTGGGAGCCAATCACCTCGAGGGTTCGTAAAACGCCAAAGAAATAGCAGGATCTTGTGGCTAAATTGTAGGAGTCTTGGTTGCAAATCACTGCGTTGAGACGGTTTTCTATATAAATGAGTTCTATATAAAGACGTCTAATTACACCCGTTGACGGTGCTAAAACGTGCGACCTACCGCTTCTGGTGGTTGATGTAGCGCAGCGCCAGCAACGCGAGCACGCGGATGATGGCCACGAAGACGAACACGAGCCCGAAATTGCGCAGCATGTCGTCGCGGCGCATCTTGAACACCTGCTCGACGTAGCCCTGCACCGTGACGTCGCCTATCCTCACCGGCGCGTTGCGCAGCGGCTGGCAGCCTAGCGCGTCGGACGTCGAGCTGTCGGCTCCGTCCGGGCAGTTGGCGAACACGAGCGTCACCAGCACGCTGAGCGAGTACCGGTGCGGCGTGATGGTGAACAGCCACTGGTAGCCGGCGGGGATGGAGTCGGCCGGCGGGTTGAACCCCGCGAACAGCAGGCAGACACCGTGGTAGATGGATCCGACGACGGCCGCGACCTCGACGCTCGGCAGTGCGTACGAGAAGAGCTGGCCGACGTACGTCTGGATGAGGACGAAGAGCGACACGTTGGCCCAGTAGAAGAGGAAGGTGCCGAGCGAGAAGGACCCTGCGGTCGTGCCGAAGCCTGCGAGCGGGTAGAAGAGCACGGAGAAGAGCAGACCCGACACGAACACGTACGGGAGCTCGGCGAGCGTCGAGCCGACCCAGTACCAGAGTGAGTTGTACGTTTGCGAAGCGCGCTCGCGGTAGAACGGCGCGCGCTCTCGGGCGGCGAATGGCAGGATGCCCGTGTACGACACGATGCCGTTGTAGGTGGTGGTCATGAAGATGAGTCCGACGCCCGAGTTCAAACCCTGGTACGACGTGTAGTCGGCGCCGTTGGCGACCAGACCGAAGACAACGCCGAGCGCAAGCGCGAGGACCCAGCGCGTGAGGTTGTACGACGGCGTGCGCCAGTACATGTCGAAGAAGCGCTGGAGCACGGCACGCATCTGCGTCACTGAAGACGCCGCACGCTTCGAGGTGAACACCACAGCGCGTGCAGCCGAGTCGCTCGGCAATGGAAGCGCGAAGCCAGGTTGTGCCAGCGCTGCGAGCATATCGGCGCACTCGAGGCTTGCGCTGAAGCTGGCGGCAAAGTCGACGTCGATGGGAGATATCCCAAGTTTATCATCATGATCATCCTCTTCGTTGTCCGTCGACGTAGCCGACGCTGATGGTGACGCCAAATTGTGGCGATGCTCGATCGATACCGAATGCTGCATCACCGCCGACCTCTTCTTGGTCGTCACGCCTGCGCCGATGACGTCGAGCATCCACGTGGCCGGGTTCTGACCGTCCGGGAGCGGCGAGACACCAGGCAGCGCCTCGAAGTATGTCACCAAGTGGTCGCGAGCGCCAAAGAAGACGGTCTCTCCGCCTCTCCGAAGCAGCAAGACCTGGTCGAACAGCGCAAACACGTCGGCCGCAGGCTGATGGATGGTGCACACAACGGTGCGGCCGCGGTCGGCCACCTTGCG
>JAADXX010000077.1:0-58681 GCA_023338025.1 Phytopythium oedochilum
CAAGACTTGGTCTTATTATATAGACTGTGCAGATCCGTCGACAAAATCCGAACGTTTTACGGCAGGCGAGTCGCATTTTGCGCGGGAACAACAAACAAGCCGTAACGGCGCACGTCAGCGCGATCTTATTAGTCGAAGCGGCGCGCGTGGAAGGGGACGGGTGGCGGTGGGGGTCCCCTCTTCTTCGTCAAGTTCTTATGCGCTGGTGGGTGACGACGCCTCGCTGGCCGCTGGAGGCCCGCTATTGTTGTTCTTGTTCGGCTGTCCGTCCGAGCGTGCGATGGCATCCGCAACGCATCCGCGACGCATCCGCGGAGAGTCGGAGGGCGGCGACGATACGCGGGCGGGGGGACACGACGCCACGCATTTCTACATAGCCGAGCTGTTGGCGACGTGATCGACGCTAGCTAGACGGGTATGGACGCAGCAGCTGCGGACGATTGGCGCCGAGTTTCCGAGCCTTTGCCATAAACAACACGGGGCACGACGCGGCCATGTGGATGATGGCCCAAGAGCGCGAGAGTCCGAGGTCGAGCGGCGCCGACTGCAGCGTCTCCATCGCGTCCGTCTTGTTGATAAGCGCGCGTAGTTAAGACGGAACAGCGTCAGCCACGCGTCCGGTTGGCTCGCGCCCGTCACCATGTCGAGGCTGGAGAGGATCTGCGCAGACACCGGCGTCATGTGCCAGCTGTGGTAAGAGAGGGCCTTGTCGGTAGTCTGAACGGCATTGTTGCTGAGACTGTCGTCGACCTTTTAGGTCGAATAGGTTGCCGGAGACCTGTTCTCTGCTGGGTGGTTCGTGTTGCAGTCCAGAAGCAGTGCGTACGACTTGGCCGCGTGTGTCTTCACCCGCGTCATGATATCCTCAGACATGCCTCGGACGTTGCTTCGCTGGAGCAGCACCATGCGGATATGAGCGAATGCCATCGATCGGATGGTCGTGCGCTCAGCTATGACCACAGATATGCCTAACGACCACCAGTTGCTGCCTCCCAATCGCGAATACGGCGCTGAATGTGTGAAAATCGCTGCGTCTCGCCTCGTCAACTATACTATTCCTCTGTGGATACAAAGCATCCGAGTGCCAATCACTCGGCCAGCTCTTCCTCCTTGGCGTTCTCCTCGTCCGCCACCTCCTCGCAGCGTACGTCGGCCACGAGATGCCAGACCTTGGGAGCGTACGACTTGACGCGCTCAACGTGCGCACACGTCACCTTCCAGCGGCGTCCGCGCGCCTTGGCCAGCGCCGCGATCGAGTCCACGACGTGCTGCTCCCACTGCTCACGCTGCTCGACGGCCACGTTGTCGTGCACATGCATCCACCCGCCGGAGGGCTTGAGTACCTGCACGGCGAGCGGCCAGGCCTTCTCGCTCGTGGGCAGTAGCCCAAGGTTCACGCGGTCGGCCACGGGTCCGATAGTCGGCGCCAAGAGCTGGTTGTCGCCTTCGTACACGCGACATCGGTCCGTGACGCCGTTGCGCGACAGGTTGAAGCGCAGTGCGTCCACCGAGTCCGGGTTCCACTCGCACGCGTGCACGAACCTCGCGCCGCCGTGCACGAGGAAGGGCAGCACGTAGTAGCCGATACCGCAGAACAAGTCGACGATCACGTCGCCGCGGCAGCCGGAGCGGCCCATGCGCGCCTTCTCCGTCACGTTGCCCGACGAAAACATGACGCGCGTCAGGTCCCACCCGTAGACAATGCCGTTCTCGCGCACCTCAACCCATCCGGGCCGCTCGCGCGCGCGAGCTGAAGGGGACGCCGCCAGCAGCTGCGAGTTCGAGTACAGCAGCTCCACGTGGCTTTGTCGCTTCTCGCCGGGGTCGATGAACGCCTTGCGCGCGACGCGAGAGAACGCGGGCGTCGTGGAGGAGCACACCTGGGCCCACATTTGCTGCGCGAACGGCGCCCACTCCGGCTCGGTGAACGAGGCGCGCGGCACGAGCAGCACGTCGCTCACGAACTCGAAGCGGTCCGGGATCGCGCGCTGCAGCTGCTTAGACAGCCCGTGCTGCTGCGCGAACGCCGCAATGACGCTCGCAATGACCTCGTTACGGTTCAACCCGCTGTTCTTGCCAAACTTGTTGGTGTACACGTCGTGATCCGCGACAACAGTCAGCTCCCGGAGCTCGGCGCTGTCGGCGGACGCAATCACGTCGCGGATTCCGGGAAGCACCGGGATGAGGAAGCGCCCAGTCGAAGACGGGGAGCTAGTGCTACCGTCGCCTGGCACTGAGGTCACGACGTGCACTCGGCGGCTCTTGTCGTACATCTTGACGCTCTCCAGCAGTGTCTTGATGGCTTTCACCTGCTGCTTCTCAGCGACAACGCCGAGCGGAGCGCCAGATTGTCCATGGGCCGAAGAACTGGGAGCAGTCGATGACTGACTGGAGTGATTGGTCGTAGAGGTTGGCGTTTTCACTGACCGCGTGGGCGTAGGCACCGCCGACAGCGTCAACTGGCAACGGAGCACTGGCGAGTATACCTGGCCGAAGCCGAAGCACTGAAAGCCGCCGCCAAGAACGAAGAGGCTGCTCAGCGACGGCATCCACTCACACGAATGCCCAACGAACGAAGCAGAAGCGTCGGGAGAAGCAGCCGCGACGTCGCCCAAGCGCGACCACCTCCGCGTGCTCGTATTCAGCGCGTAGATCTGCTGCGTTGAACGCGCGCTACTCGAGCCATCCAAGGAAGGAGAGGAAGTGGCGCCGCCAACCACGGCGATCAGATCGTCGTTGAGTGCGCAAGCGCTGGATCCAATCAGCGGCTGCGGTGGAGTGTCCTCACTTGCTCCGGTTGTTTCCTCCTTTTGCCACGTCTCCGTTGTCGCGTCAAAGATCGTGAGCGACGGTGAAGCCCGTCCGATTGCCGTGTCCTCTTCACCCTCAAGCGTCGACAGTCCGCCAAAGAACACCAGCTTGGAGCGCTTGACGACTGCACCGACATGGTCGAAAGCGGCTGGCGGCTTCACGTCCGATGAACTCTCTAATGGGCAGCGTAGCGATAGAAAGCATGTCAGAGCTCGTGAGCAGGTGTCTAAGGGTCAAAGAAGCAATTGACCAACCGATATAGCGCCAACGCAACGGCGACTGGCTGAAGTCAAGCGCGTACAGATCGCTCAGCACGTTGTCCTGGGTACGACCGCCGTACAAATACATCGTCGATCCGACTGGAGTGGTGTAGCGAGGAC
The DNA here is from genome assembly GCA_023338025.1 of Phytopythium oedochilum. Taxonomy (NCBI): domain Eukaryota; phylum Oomycota; class Peronosporomycetes; order Pythiales; family Pythiaceae; genus Phytopythium; species Phytopythium oedochilum. The sequence goes on from JAADXX010000077.1 coordinate 3,192, forward strand.
AATGCATGTTAGACACATACTTCGATGCAGACAACTATTTAGCTTGAAGGACGTACCGACACAGGCCGAGTGCTTCCAACGCGGGCACGGAGCCTCGTTACCTTCTGGAGTGAGCTGATTCCACAGCTTCGTCTCGAGGTCGAACGCGAACAAGTCGTTCACTGGCCGCGTAGGCCCAGCGCGTCCTCCGAACACGATCATCCGCGTGCCAACAACCACAGCGGAGTGGTACATTCGCGCCAACGGAGACGACAGTGACGCCGTGTCGACGGCGTGGTACGAGCGCTCCAACCTCCTGCCATCGTCGCTGACTGTGAAAATCGTCACGTCTGCTACGCGTGTCGTCGTGCCTGCCGCGGTAGTGCCTTGACCACCGAACACGACGATGCTGTCGCGGTAGCGAACTGACGAATGGCCGACAACTTTGAGGTCCACTGCCGCAGTCTCCAGCACCTCACAGGAGCTGAGCTTGACCTGAGATGGAGTTTTATCAGTCGGCGATGGCGCGGGGCCGAACTTGGCTCGAAACGCCGCGAACAGCGCGTTGGTTTTTTGCTGGTTGGCGCGGAACTTCTCGTTCGCAATGTCCACAATCCACTGCAGGTACGCGTCCGTCACCAGCAGCGGATGCTCGGCCGGGAGCCGGCCGAGCGGGATCTCGAGCGAGTTGGCGGTCGTGCGGATCGCGCACATGATCTTCTTGTTGCCGAGCACGACGCCCGACTCGCGGAAGCCGCTCGCGATCCCCCACTGCAGCAGCTCCTTCGCGGCGTCCAGGTCGCGGCACACGACGTGCATGATGAACGGCTCGTGCTTGAAAATGAGCTGGCAAAGGGCGACAGAGCGCGTCAGTGAGCCAAACGCGAGCCTGCCAAACAGTCAGAGGCGCTCACCATGTTGCTGCTCGAGTGCGCCTCCGCCTCGACCTTCCGCAGCGCCTCCTTGAGCTGCGCGAACGTCACGGTCGCGTGCTCCGCCAGCAGCCACTTGCCGCCCTTCGTGATCAGCGCCGACCCGCCGCTCGTCGCATCCGTCTCAGACCCAGCGGCAGCAGCAGCAGCAGCAGCAGAAGCAGCAGCAGCAGTAGCGACCGCGGCCGGCTCGCCGCAGAAGACGGCGATGCGGCCCGAGCACGAGCTGCTCGTCACCTATCGCGCATCACAACGCACATGAGCGTGAATGGGACGCGCTCTAGGGCTGCAGAGGCGCCGCGCGTACGTAGTTCGGGTGGTCGTTGATGGCGCGGACCATGTCCACGATGGGCGCGTCGATGCTCCCCTTTGGGCTCTTGTCCTCGGCCATGCGCAGCTTGCGCAGGCTCTCGCGCTTGAGCTGCGCGAACATGCCCGCCGTCGTTCTTGCTGCCAGCCAATGCCGAATGCCGAATGCCCAATGCGAAATGGACATGGGATACTTTACCGTGGAACCTCGGGTACATGTTGTCGCTACCACTTGAGATCAGTATTAGACTCTTGCCCAAAACAAGCAACAAACGTAACTCCCTCATTTTTTTCGCCTGTAAATTTAAACGAGGCAGTCGACATTCGAAGCCCGAAACAACGTATTCTGCAGTACCCAAAACGAAAACGTTGCGGCCATTTCGATCTTTGGCGGAAAGAGTTGCCGCCAAATGATGGAGGTGGCGGCCGAGCTGCCGGCGGTCCGCGCGCTGTGCGCGGGTTCGCGGCCTCTCCCAGCGGCTGCGGCAGCCGCGACTGGCGGCTCAGACTGCTGGGACCGCCAGGTGCGGAGCGGGTCGCCGTACGTGCTGCGCGTGCGCGGCAACTCGGTCGCGTTCGTCCACCGCGGGACGAACGTCGTGGAGCGCAGCTTTGTGTTCCCGGAGCGCGTGCTCGACGCCGTGAGCGCGGACTTCCCGCCCAGAAGCAGCAGCGACAGCGAGGTGTCGGCAGGAGCAGCAGCAGGTGACGGTGGTAACGCGGTCAAGCACCTGTGCGTGCTGGTCCGCTCCGACTGCGTCAACATCTACGCGCCGTCGGGAGACGTGTACGAGGTGGCGCTGCCGTTCCAGGCGAGCCGCATCTTCCCTATGACGGGCGCGAACGGAGACGGGTTGGGGTTGCTACTGCAGCGCAGCTCCGCGCCGATGCTGCTGTCCACACCGGCCAAGCGTCCTTCTAGAGGCAGCGGAGGGACGACCGGGAACAGCAGCAGCTACAGCGACCACCGCTACGTCGCGACCTCCGCCTCGTCGGCTACTCAAGCGAGTAAATCAGGCGACACAGCGTTCGCGTCACCCTTGGTGGCGCGTCCTCGGTTCTTCACGCTGTCGCGGCCTCTGGACGAGGTCAAGCCGATCGCGCTCGGCGCTCCATTCAGCAACGCCCGCCACAAGAAAAACACGGCACAAGGTTCCGCGCGAGAGAGTGCCCCGGCCTTCCTGTCGAACCCTGCACTCACGGTCGTGTCATTGATCAGCGAGCTGTCACTCCTAGTCGCGTTCCATGAGGACGATCAGCAGTTTTGCGCGTTCCGGCTCGAGAAGTTGTCGCCGAGCCGACAGCAGCGATCGAGCAGCGCACTTCCCAACGTCGAGATTGTTGATGGACCAGCGTGGACGGCGTTCCGTCAGCACATGGAGTTCCAAGAGCACCGCATCATCATCGAGCCCGAGTGGGTCGCGCACGAACTGTGGCGATCGCCGAGTCTGCTTAGTGCCCCGGGAAGTACGCCTGCTAGGCCTACGAATGTCTCGACCCGTCAGCTGACGAGTCCTGTCCGGAGGGCATTCCTTGTGTCTCATACGGATAACTTGCTGCTTCTGTGCATGGTCGACAAGCGGGCGGGAATGCTGATGTTACAGCCGATCGCGCTTCGCGATGGTGATCTTTCTCGAAGTACTCAGCAAGTGGCTATCGGATTTAGCGACCAAGAATCCTCGTCGATTGTGTACTGCAGTGACGCGGTGCCGATCGCTCTGCCTTCGCGTCCACGTTCAACGAAGAAACCTGGCGACCTCAAGGAGACGCGCGACATTGCCGTTCTCCAAACGGACGGCACGCTGGTTCTCTACCGGTCCAAGAGAAGTTTGTGTCGCATCGAATTAGCCTGGGGAAGCAATATCTCTGCAGAAGAAGCCAAGCCGTCCGCGCTTATCGCCTCCGAGGATGCTGAATCGTTTGAAACTACGACAGGCGCGAAAGCTTGGAGATGGGAGCACCCGCTGCAGTTCGCTACCTCGCCGCAGGTGAACGCCGTTATGGGAGTTCTCGACTACGCTCTACCTTCAACCATAAGCGGCAAATTGAGGGTCGAAGTCGCCCACCGTGCTGAAGCCAAGGCGTTCAAGGCAGATCAATCGACAAGGTTCAATGGATACGAGTGGGAAGCGTGCGTCGAATGCCTTGTCGAGCTGGCTGATGTCAGCGACCAAGACACAGCCACGGATGTTGACATGAACTCGACGTCGACCACTGTGACTGATCGTCACGCATCAGCATTTGATTTGCTCTGTCAGAGCGAGTTTCACGCCATCTATCAGCACGAGCACGATGTGTGTTTGGGAAGTCTGACGCTGCCATCAGCGACGCGTCCACCGTTATCCCCGGGCAGTGTCAATGAAGTACCGGCTCCTCATCGTCCGCTGTACCGTCTCCAAGACCACACAGCTACCATTTTTGCAGCATTGCACCTGCTGTACGAAGACCTGAAGCTCTCGCAAATATCCTCATGCCTGCGGATCCAGCTTGTCGATCTACTGCAGCAGATGGCCGACAGACTCCAATTGCAGCGATTCCTCGAGTATTACCGAGGCGAATCCTGCATTCACCACCAAAATCCACACGCTGGTGATGCTGACCGAGCGCGTCTGGAGTCGCGTTTTGCTGTGCGAAGCGAGTTGTGTCCGTGGTTATCACGTGACGCAACTGTCCCGGACATTCTTCAGTGGGTTCAAGGGCGAATCACGGGGACAAGCAGTGATAGATCGTCATTTCCTGCGATCTCGATGGACACACCACTCGCTCCGCACGTGCTTCAGCACGAAAACCCGTTTCGACGTACCCACGCGGTCTGTGGTGTATACGACCTCCTGTTTCCAGCAGAGCAGTCAGCAGACCCCCTCAATAGAGAGCAGCACACGTCAACGCGCTGTGTAAAAGCCGTAACACTCCTGTCGCAGGAACTCGCCCAAGACGCGTTCTTGCTGGACGACCTGCCCGTTGGCGTCGCCTACCCCATCGTCGATGCGATCCGATCCGTCAAGCAGAACCCGCCGCCATTTATCGACGAGGGGATTTGTATGTTGATTGGGCGACCAGACCTCGTTGGCAATGTGATGACGACGGCCGGGGAACACATCGGGTCTCTTGGTAGTTCTTCACATCATGCATATCGCGAGCAGCCAGAGAAAGAATCTGCCAGTGTAGACGATAGTCTGGACCGCGACGCGCCTGATGGGCTGGACGAAGTGATATCTGCGAGCCAGCCGATGTTTCCCCGGGATCAACGCGTGAAGGAAGTCGCGCGCTTATTGCGATCGAGCCGCCCGATCTGCCTGAAGCTCGAGAAAGGCCCCGACACATCCGATCAAGATTATATGCAGCAGCAGCAGACACGACTACTGCTGTTGTGCAAGCGGTCCATGTCGCTCTCGGTAGCGAGAGGAATGGTCACGCTGGGTAGCTTCGACGTGAATCTCGTGCAGACGCATGCGTGGCAACTTCGCGTCCCAGCAATGCCACTGGCAGGCCGAACGCCACCGACCAACGCGATCGTATCGCTCGATGTATCCGGATACGCCAAGGAGCTGACCTACTGGCCGCAGTTCCACAATGGCTGCGCGACTGGGCTGCGCCTCCCAGCGACAGATTTGTCTCGTCTAATTAACCGGCATTGGATCAAGTATCACCGTCCGACGGTGTCAACAGAGAGCAACCCACTCCAGAACCATCGGCAGACCGCGCGAATCAATAACCGACCGCACCTTCTAGCTGCAGAAGCCAAGAAGCAAAACTTGGAAGAGGAGTATGCCGCGCATGCTGGACTACTCATGGGCATCGGGCTGCGCGGTCACTTGAAGTGCTTGTCGATGGCTGACGTCTACAACTACCTCTCGCTTTCGAACGAGTACGTCACGGTCGCAATCCTGCTGGGAATGGCGACTACTGCTGCATATAGCCGTCAGCAGCGAGTGCATGAGGCCAAATCTCGTCCATCAACGCGCTCTCGATCGGAGAAAGATGCAGCAGAGGCAACTTCGCCCATTCCACCCGCGCCGAACCCTGAAGACGACAACGAAGTGGAAGGTGATGATCCCCTGCAAGGATCTGGAGACGAGGATCTCTCCTTCCTCTCGTCAACAGGAGCTGCTGCTTCAACAGCCTCGAGTAAGCCTCGCGCGCTTGGTGGCATGGGTCTTGAGCTAACGCTGGAACGATCCGTGTCGAAGATGCTGTGTCTCCATGTCCCGTCACTTCTACCCGCGCCGTTTGCCGAGTTCTCCGTTCCAGCGTCAACACAGACGGCCGCGTTACTGGGACTCGGGATACTTTACCAAGCGACGGGGTATCGGCTGATGGTCGAGCTGCTCCTGGCCGAAATCGCGAGGTCGCCGTCGTCGTCCCAGTTTGTGAGCAACCACAACAGCAGCAACTCTGGGCTCTCGACAACTTCGTTCGATCAGCTAGAGGGATACTCGCTCGCTGCAGGCTTGGCACTCGGGCTCGTCTTGCTCGGACGCGGCCGAGAGACTACGGGCGACCCGGGTCTTGCTGACCTGAACTTGGAAGAGCGCCTGCACAAGTACATCGTCGGGGGCAGCCAACAGCAGCGCGACGCCAATGCCGCAGGAAGCTGCTTGCACCGTGGGCGACGGTGGAAATCGTTTGGCAACGTCGCAGGTGATGGAGATAACACGACAGCTGGTGGAAGCTCGGGCCGTTCGTCGTCGGGGTCAACCGCCCGTGCGGGTGGCCACGACAGCAAGTATACGAGCTCCGACCGCGCGGCGTCACAAGCAGAGCACGTCAACATCGGCGTCACAGCTCCCGGCAGCGCACTGGCGCTCGCGTTCATGTACATGCAGAGCGGGAACAGGAGCGTCGCAAGCCAGTTGGCGGTGCCCGACACGCTCATCCTGCTCGACTACGTGCGGCCAGACGTCCTGCTGGTGCGCACGCTGGCCAGGAATCTAGTCTTGTGGGATGACATCTTGCCGACCGCAGCTTGGATTGAGGAGCACCAGGTTCCGGAGCAGCTTCGCCAGGCGTACACTCAGCTGTGTCGTCGCGACCGACAGCCTGCACCTGGAGGCGACGACTGGCAGGACCAACTGCCTCCGAACACCGATGTGCGCTCCGTCTGCGAAGCCTACGCGAACATTGTCGCCGGCGCCTGCTTCAGTATAGGTCTGCGGTTTGCAGGCACCTCGAATGTAGCGGCACGTTCGACGCTTTGCACGTTCGTGCTGCACTTCCGGGATCTGCGCACGAAGGCGCCGACAGCGTCCGTTGCGCTTCACGGTGGCACCGGGAACGTGGTCGCAGCAGCGACGGAGCGACCGACAATCGAGCGTTGCCTGGCTGTCTGTGCCATAGCACTCGCCATGGTCGACGCCGGTACTGGGCTCGTCGAGACGATGGCGCTGTTGCGGACACTCAACCTTCGCCAACGCGTGGATGTGGATACGACGTACGGGTCCCACATGGCTCTCAGCATGGCGCTTGGCCTATTGTTTCTCGGCGGCGGCCGCGCCACGCTGTCGCGGTCCAAAGAGTCGATCGCAGCCCTTGTGGCGTCGCTGTACCCGATGATGCCGCTCAATACTGCCGACAACAAGTACCACCTCCAAGCCTTTCGGCATCTGTACGTGCTGGCAGTCGACACCTCGCGGTATGTCGAGACTGTAGACGCGTCTTCGCACGGGAGCTGCTCGGTCCCGATCCGAGTCGAGCTCAAGCCGTCGTCAGCCGATAGCGTCGATGGACCGAACGTTCTGGACCTCCAGTCTCCATGCTTGATGCCGGAGCTTGTCAGCATCCGACGCATTTCGGTCGCGAGCTCGCAGTATTACCCCGTGCAGATTGCCCTGGACGAGTCCGCGGTGCCTGGAGAGTCGCCGGTCGAAAGTCAGGCTGGCGGAGCAGCATCGCGTCGTACGGCGAATGGGTCGCGCGCTGCATTATTGCGCGAAAGGAGTGTGATCATGCTCAAGCGCCGGAAGATCCCGGCGGATCCTGTGGATCAGCTTGACGGCGATGGAAGGCAGCGGGGATTTTTGACGGCAAAGGAGAGCCAAGACCAGGACGATGGATTGATGCACTTGTTCCAGCTGTACGTATCACGCGACGATGCTGGCGATGCAGGTGATAGCCATCACAACGACGAGGAACCAGACTTGGCGCTGCAGCGTCAACGCTGGTGGGTGCCACACTTACGCCCCGCTCGCCTCGACTGGCTGCGCGACGACGTCCAGCTGCTGCTGTCCCTGCACTTTAACTCGCTGCTCGCGCTGTTTCGACTGAGCCTCGGAGCGCCACACCTCGCCTCGACCTCAGACCTGTGGAGCCTGCGACTACTAACTGACTTCAAGACCTACGCGCGCGGTTCCGACAGGGATATCGGCGGCGGCGACAGCATTGAGAGCGGAGTGTGGCTGCAGCAGCAGGTAGACCTGGCGCTCCGCAGACTCTGGCAGCGAAGCGGTCAGCCGATCTCGTCCATGGCGTCGGCGCGTGTGCATCTGCTAGGCGACGCGTCAGCCGTATCGTCTCGAGTCGACACAGACCGCTCCGCCTTCCTCCAGCAGGCGCTCGTGCGCTACTTCGCTGGGAGGGTGTGGGGAACGCTGGCCCACGACTGGAAGCCGCGCATTCGCCTGGCCTTGGCGCAGCAGAGCGCTCCTTCGGCCGCGGACGACTCCCAGGAGCCGTCGCCGTTCGACTTGCGCGCGTTCCTCGCGACCGACGCGTCCGCGCTGTCGGTCGAGGAGAAGACGTTCTGGCTGCGCCTCGTGTCGTTCCTGCTGTTTTCGGCCTGATGGTTGCGCTTGTCGTTGTTGAAAGTCGTTATCGACCCGAACGCATTGCAGTTGAAGTTCCGCGCAAGTAACGTCTGCCGCGTGTTTTGCCTCCTTTTCAGCCAGTCACATCCCTCTAGTCCCCCCCATATTCCCCCCCAATCATTCCTCGCGATGTGTAATCGTCCATATAGTGTGTAATTCACAAAATCCGGTCACCAAATCAGGATCGACGACAGCGGAACCAATCAGAGCGTCCTGTTAGTCCCAATAATTAGTGTCTACCACCTTATATTCGACCCCCATGTCCTGGTCTCAAGCCAAACCCCGGAACCGTGGAAGAACCGCCCGCTCTCTGAAAAAACCGATACAACAAAAGCAGGGGAAGCGCGCGAAACCACAACCGAACGAACCATCAAGCGCGAGGCGGCGACGCAGGCACTCGCCCCTCGCCCGTCTCGTTCCCCCCGCGCGCCGACCGACCGATCGCGCTCTCGGCTGTTCCCACTTTCGCGCCGCCCTCGCGTTCGCCCGCCCGCTTTCGCCCCCGCTTCCGCCCGCTTCCGCCGGCGCCGTCGGCCGCTTTCCCGAGTCGGAGAGCAGCAGACCGCGGCCATGCAGAGCGCGACGTTCACCGTGGCGGCCCACGTGCTGGAGCAGGCGTACAAGGCCATCCGCACGACGCCGCCGGAGCCCAAGGACCTGGAGCAGTCGGCCAAGCTGCAGGCCTTCATGGACGCGTCCTTCCCGACCGAGACGCCCGAGAACATCACGCGCCGATCGCTCATCCTCGCCGAGCTGCGCGCCATCTTCCGCCAGTGGGTCAAGGACGTACGTGCGCTTCTATGTGTGTGTGTGTGTGTGTGTATGTGCTGCTGGTATATTGAGAGCGAAGGGCTGATGAAGCGTGTGGCGCGTGCTGCTCGCACAGATCTGTCTGCAGAAGGGCGTGCCCGAGGACATTGCGGCCGACGCGGGCGGCCAGATCCTCGTCTCGGGGTCCTACCGCCTCGGCGTCAACGAGCCTGGCGCGGATATCGATACCATCTGCGTGGTGCGCGCCCCTGTGTATTGACTGACCGTGGAGGGGAGAGACTGGAGAGTGAGTGACGCGTGCTGACCGACTCGCTGTGCTCAATGCCGACGCAGGCGCCGCGCCACGTGACGCGCGAGGACTTTTTCTCGTCGCTCAAGGACATTTTCCTGCGCCACCCCAAGGTGACGAACCTGGTGGCCATCGAGGGCGCGATCGTGCCGATCCTGACGTTCGACTTTGAAGAGATCAACATCGACCTGCAGATCGCCATCCTGCCGCGCAACACGATCCCGGACAACCTGAACATTTTGGACGACCAGATCCTGCGGGACGTCGACACGGCCACGGAGAAGAGTCTCAACGGCCCGCGCGTCACGGAGCTCATGATCAAGGTGCGTCTTCTTTCCGAAGCTCTTTTCCCCCCTTCTAAAGACGGACGCTGACAGGACTGACCGCTCTATTGTGGACGGACCACGCGTGCGCTACAGCTGACGCCGAACCGCGAGAGCTTCATCGCCGTGCTGCGCGTCGTGCGCCGTTGGGCCAAGCGCCGAGGCCTCTACTCGAACAAGATGGGCTACCTCGGCGGTGTGAACTGGTGCATCCTGGTCTGCTTCATCAACCAGCTCTACCCGACAGCGGCGCCGTCCACGCTGCTGCTCCGATTCTTCATGGTGCTGTCAAACTGGAAGTGGCCGCTCGCCATCCAGGTACGCTTCCCTCACTATTGCGGAGCGCATTGACCACCGGCTTACACGTGTTGTGGTTCATTCATGTTGGCACGGAGCAGCTCTGCAAGAACTATGATGCAAAGCTCGGACTCGAGGTGTGGAACGCCAACGTCGGGAACAACCGGTACCAGGTCATGCCCATCCTGACGCCGGCGTACCCGTCGATGAACTCGTCGTTCAACGTGTCGACGCACAGCCTCGCGGTCATGAAGGACGAGTTCAAGCGCGCGCTGGACGTGGTGCAGGACGTGCTGAACAAGGGGTGCGAAGACTGGAACGCGCTGTTTGAGCCGTCCGACTTCTTCGCCGTGCACCAGCACTACTTGGCCGTGGACGTGTACACGACGGACGAGGAGGAGCAAGCGGCGTGGTGCGGCTTTTGCGAGTCGCGCATCCGCAAACTGATCGAGTCGCTCGCGTACAGCCCGCCGCTCTGCCGGCTGCGCGCGTTCCCCAAGAAGTTCCCGCTGAGCTTTGCCAACGACGACGGAGGCGGCGACGGCAAGCCGACCAAGTTCGGCGTCTGCTTCTTCGTGGCCTTCGACATTGACCGCCGCCAGCTGCGCAGTCGCGAGGTGAGCATCGACAACTCGGTCGAGTACTTCAAGCACAACGACCTGTACCGGTGGAACAAGCGCACGCCGACGATGGACGTCAAGATCACGCCGGTCGTGTGGAAGCAGCTGCCCGAGAGCGTGTTCGAAGACGTGGGCGGCCGCCAGGTGGCGCGCAGCCTGCGCCGCGAGTACATGAAGAAGAAGAAGCAGGAGGAGGAGAAGGCGTCAGACGCGCTGTCGACGCCCGCGGGCTCGGGCGACGAGAGCCACAAGGACGCCGGCTCGCAGGAGACGGACGACGCGAGCGGCGAGGACGCGCCGTCGCGCAAGAACAGCATGTCGCTCCCCAACAGCCCGGACCCTGCGACCGAGACGAGCGAGCCGCCGCTTCCGCCGCCGAGCTCGACCGCTGCTGTTGAGAAGGAGCCGTCGTCGTCGTCGACACCGATGAAGAAGCCTGCTGCGTCGTTCGCCGCGGCGTCGCCCGAGCCCGCAGGTAAGAGGGACCGCAGCGGCGCGGCCGTCGCGACCCCCGACTCGAAGCCGACTCGGTCGTCGAGCCCAGCGCCTGCGGCTGCTGCTGCGACCACGCTCTCGTCGCCGGCGGTGGCGGCGGCCGCGGTGGTGGCGCCCGCGCCCGCCGCCAAGCCGTCGTCTCCGCGAAAGAGGCGTAAAATGAAAATCAATTTTGGCCAACTCCAGTGATGGCGAGCGTCTCATGTGTGCGAGTGCCGGCCGCATGAGAGGCACACGAGAAGAAAAACAAAGAGAGCCATACAAAAGAAGAAGAAGAAGAAGAAGACACCGAGAGCGGCGGCCAAGTGCTGGGGAGCAAGACGAAGCAGGCAGAGACCGGATGGGAGGCGAACGGAGGCGAGGTGAGGCGGAGGAAGCCGCCTAGATGACAGCAGAGAGGAAGACGAAGAAGCAGAAAAAGAGAGTAAACTAGTCCCGTGACGCGTCCGGAAGATGAATAACAGAAAACGAGAAACACGTGAGAAACAACGCGCGGAGGGAGGGTCGGACGGACGGATGCATCCTTCACCGGTCCGCTGTATTGAGTGGGTCCGCTCACGGGTCCCTAGCGGCCGCTCCTCGTGCTCCTCTGAGCGTCGGCACTCGCTCTCCGGCCGCTTAGAAGATGGACAGCTTGACCTCCATGGCCTCGTGCACGCGGAACGTCGCCTCCGGGTGCTCGTTCGGGTCTGTTTAAGAGCCAAGCGACTGCGTCAGACGCTGCCTGCTACTCGCCCGCCGTTAGGGAGACACGCACCGTTGAGGAAGTCCGAGAACTCGATCTGCTCGTCGGCGCCCGTCAGCGTGTCCAGGCCGGCGTGCGAGCTCGGGAGGCCCGGCATGCGCTGTCCGCGTCAAGAAGAAGACATGGAAGAAGAAGAATACAAACCGTCAGTCGGTCAGGTCGTAGCGGACACGTAGGTACAGTCGAGGCGACGCACCGTGAACTGCTCCAGCACGGCCTTCTCGGTGCGCAGGCGCATGGCGGCGGCCTTGCCGTAGACCTGCTCGACCGTGGCCATCTTCATCTCCCAGTTCGACCGGCGGTGCTGCGGAACCGTTCGTTAGCCGGGCGATCCACACACACGCGCGCTCCGAGCCGCGGAGAGGCAGGCGACGTACCGTCGTCTGCAGCCGCTGCACCTCGTGGACCGGCCGCACGTCCTCGCTGGCGCTGTAGAAGCCGTAGCGGAGCGCGTCCGGCGGCGCGCGCACGAGGGGGAGGCTGGTCGAGTCCTACTCGCGCCGGCCAGGGCAGCACCACGACGAGCGCGTCAGCACCGACGCACAGAAGGGGAAGGGGGCGGCCTTTGAGACGCTCCACGCGCGGACGCAGTGCTCTGGGGGATGGCTGGGGGACAAGAGAGAGAGAGAGAGACGCACCATGATCACCGCGTCTCGGGCTTTGTCGCTTTGCTTCGCTTGTGTCTTGTGTGTGAAGTCGAGGGGAGAAGGATCTTTTCCGTTAAGTGTTGATGTATTTGAAACATATATCAAATATATATACAGTTAGTACCTGATATGTGTTGAAAAGCCTCCGTCCAAAAGTGGTTGGGGCACTTTTTCCCTTGGTGGCGGCGGCGACTGCCATGGCGTCGCGGCGGTCGCGGGACGACGACTTCGGGCTCAAGAAGTCGTCCGGCGTCAACTATGCGCAGGTGGCGGACCGCCACGTGGACGACGAGCGCTTCGAGCGCCAGCGAGCCGCGCGCTCGGCGCCCGCGGCGGTACGTGGAGCTCTCTCTCTCTCTCTCTCTCCGTCGAGTACACTGCTGTCATTCTGGTGCGTTTCTCATCTCTATCGCATTGCGCAGCCCGCGGCGGAGAAGCCCAAGGCGGCGGCCGGCATGGTGGCGGCCCCGCAGTCGGCGACCATGGACGCGTTCATGCGCATGATGACGGGCAAGGAGGAGCGCACGATCGCGGACCGCATCAGCGACCCGAACCGGCCGACGTGGGAGCAGTACAAGAGGGACAACGCCGACAAACTCGACCTGGACGACTCGGGCGAGAAGGAGATGCGCGAGTACCGCCGCAAGCTCGACGCCGAGCGCGAGAAGGTACGCCGCGCGCTGCTGGCTGGCTGGCTGGCTATAGCGGCCTCTGGCTCACGCAAGCCTCGCTCAATTGGCAGCGGCTGTCCGGCGGGTCCAAGAAGACGAAGAAGAAGAAGCGGAGGCGCTCCGAGGCGTCGTCGGAGGACTCGGAGAGTGAGGACGAGCGCCGACGGTCGAGGAGGAAGAGCCGCAAGTCCAAGTACGGCGTCGGTCGGCTTGGCGAGCTGCGTGCGGCACTCTCGCTGCTGATAACTAACGGATAGGGATCGCTGGCGGTTGGCTTGTGCGCAGGAAGCGGCACAAGCGGGACGCGAGCGACTCGAGCGACGCGAGCGACTCGGACGCTGCGCGCAGGAAGAAGAAGGAGAAGAAGGAGAAGAAGAGGAAGAGCAGGAAGAGCAAGAAGGCGGCGCGCGGCGGCCACAGCAGCAGGGACCGCTCCGGCTCGGCCTCGCCCGTGCGCCTCTCGTCCTTCTTCCAGCAGCACTCGGACAGCGACGCCGCCTGACATTCCGTCCGTCGAGATTGTTGGTAAAACCACCCTGGAATTAGCACAAAGCCGGTAGATTTTAGACACTGCCGTTTTCGTCGTTTCGCGCCTCGATCTTTATTTTTATTTTTTTTATTTTTCAAAAAGAGGGAGGGGGAGGAATAAGGTTGAACTTACTGTTAGTATACGACGTGTCGACGATGGGATCTAATCACCAGCATTATCATCACTAGCAACTTGTCGCTCCCGGCCTCGGTCTCCGGCGGCACTTGGACTCTGCGGCTGCGACCGGCAGCGATGGCCTCGGCCAAGGATGACGCGCCTCTGTCGGCGCAGCGCCACGCGTTCCTGCGGCTCCTGCGCCTGGGCGTGCAGGCCAAGGTGCAGCGCGAGGGAGCGGCGGCGGCCGAGTGCGCCGGCCGCGGGTCCGACAGCGGGCGCCGGACGAGCTGCAGCAGCGGGACGGACGCCGGCGACGCGCTGGAGCTCGAGGCCGAGCCAGACAGCGGCGGGGCGCGCGCGCCGGCCTTCCCGAGCGCCAGGGGGCGGCTCGTGCCGGCGTGGCAGGCGCTCGCGTGGCGCGACGCCTTCTCGACCGAGCCCTTCTTCGAGTCCTCGGTCGCGGGCCGGCCGCTGCGCATCCGCCAGGTGCTGCAGGGCGAGGTCAACGGCTTGGGGACCGGCCTGACGGTACGCGGCGCGTCCCAGGGACTCTGATAGTAGTCAACGCTGACCGGATGGGATTGGATCGGATCGGATCTTGTTGGAGCAGGTGTGGCCGGCCGCGTGCGTCCTGCTCAAGCACCTGGAGCACCGCGCGGCGTCCGGCGCGGACGACAAGTGGCTGCGCGAGCCGGGCGCGCTCGTCGTCGAGCTGGGCAGCGGCACGGGCGCCGTGGGCGTGGCCGCCGCCATGCTGCTGCGCGCGCCGGCGCGCGTCGTGCTCTCGGACGTGGACAAGATCCAGTTCCTCATGCGCGAGAACGCGGCGCGCGCGCTCAACGGCGCGGACGGAAGCGCCGGCGTCCTGGTCGACGTCGAGGCGTACGAGTGGGGCGCCGAGCCGTCCGACAAGCTGCTGCCGCGTCGCGCGCACTGGGACGACAGCCAGCAGCAGCAGGAGCAGCTGCAGACCCGCGTGTACCCGGACCTGGTCCTCGTCTCGGACTGCATCCTGCCGCGGCTGTACCCGATCGAGCCGCTCGTGGACGCGCTCGCGATGCTCAGCGACGAGCACACGCGCGTGCTCGTGTCGTACGAGCACCGGTACTACCAGCAATTCGACCCCAAGGCGCGCTTCTGGGCCCTCATGCGCGCGCGCGGGTTCGCGCTGCGAGAGCTCGACGAGCGTGAGTACCACCCGCACTACCGCGCAGGAGACATTGAGATCTGGGAAGTCACTCGGGCGACGAGCTGAGGCAGCGACCGTCGTAGCAGTGGCGGCCCGTGAGAGGAAGCAGGAGCAGGAGCAGCTCCGCGGCGGAGGATGTAACTTGGTGGACGATAGCAGGGCACTGTAGCATACAAGTACCGCCAGCGAGACCAGAATGCCACGCAACACACACTCTTTGGTCAGCGTGGTGCGTCAAGACTTCATGGCTGGTGCTGTGGTGAGCTGCTGAGACTGCTGAGAGCGCGAACATGGCGACGCAATAGCCAAGCAAGGGGGGGCCTTTGCATTCGTCTTCGAGAGCTCGGCTACAACGGTGGCACCTGTCGGTGCTGCAACCGGACGGACTGGTGTTGCAGCTCACATACTCCTCCTGCCTCTCCCCATGGACTAATGGACCGAGGAGCGAGCGTCTCAGGGTTCGATGCCACCCTAGACGACCCCCTTCGCCGGTATCTTGACGCTACACGACGACACCATTGCATCGTTACACAGTGAAGAAGCTCAAGAGCATGAACAACTTATGGATGAGCTTTCCTTGCTCTCGTGATCGTTGGTAGAGTAAGGAGGCGAAGCTATGACGATCTCCTTTGCAACAGGACGGTGGAGGACAGGGCAGGTCGTATGGAGCCAAGTCTGGAGGATTTCCTTCTCGTGGGCGACGAGTGAAGACTACGAAGTGAGTGAGTGAGTACTTGAACGTAGATATGGCTTGGCCATACAAATTGCCAGAGGACACTTCGTCGTCTGCAGACTTGGCGGCTTCACGACCGCCGCTGGCTGACTCTGCTCATGAGCACGCACCTGTCTGGCGTCGCTATGCCTCTCACTCGACCTTGATGGTGCGGTAGATCTTGCGCACGAACACGAGCGAGCTGCGGAAGCCGATGAAGCCGAGCATGACGAAGAAACAGTAGGCCATCATCCCGCTGTAGCCAAAGTAGAAGGCTGCCTGGAAGAAGCCCGTCATGTCCGTGCTGGCATGGTAGTACCAGACGCTGTAGGCGAGCACGAAGGCGCCCGTGACGCCGCCCGACACGTACGAGCGCCACCACCACTGGTGATCCTCGGTCGACAGCTGGATGTACGTCAGCGAGATGGTCGTGAACGCCGTCACGAACACGAGCATGACGAACGAGAGGAAGAGGATGCCGAACAGCTTGTAGATCGAGTGGCCCCAGATCGCCGCGAAGATGTGGTGCAGCTCGATGTACACGGCGCTGAACGGGAGGCAACCGGCGGCGACGACCAAGAGGAGCGGGTGGCGATATCCCGGCAGCTGCGGGATCTCGCGCGGGATCTTGTTGGTGCGGCACGGCGCGTTGAACTCGCCCGCCAAGTTACGCCCCATGATGCCCCCGACCACGGTCAGCGGGAGTGCCACGAGCATGAAGAGCGCGAGCACGATCATGATGGTGCCGAAGGGTAGCGCGGCCGACGAGTCGTTCCAGATTGCGACCGAGTTGAGGAACGAGAAGACGGCGAGCAGCGGGCCAGGGACGACCAGGACGCACAGCAGGATGTTCCACACCCAGCGCTGCCCCCCAAGCTGGCGATAGAGGCGAGCCGAGTGGTACCCGCCGACGCCTGCCGTCAAGGCGTAGAGCACGATGATCGCAGTCATGACGCCTCCGCGCTTGTTGGGCTTGACGAGGCCAAGCAGCGAGGACCCGAGCACGACCGCGAGCATAACGAAGAGCTGAGCCCCGGCGCCGTTGAGCGCGCAGAACAAGCTCAGGTGCCTCGGGAAGCGGAACACGTCGGCATGCACGAGCTTCCACCCCACGTCCTCTTCGGCGCCGATGTCGCCCGACTCGACGTCCATGTACCGCGAGAAGTCGCGCTTGAGGATGCGGAGCATGACGATCGACAGGAACGCCGTGAGCATCATCACGAGGATGAAGCTGTTGATGACCGAGATCCAGTGCAGCTCGAGGTCGTCCGCCACGACGCTCTCCTCGGCGTTGCGGTCTTCGAACTGCAAGTCCGGCCGCAGGTGCCACTTGACCGAGTACGTGAAGACAGCTTCTGGGTGCGTCGCCATGTTCTGCGCCGACAGCGCGTAGTGGTATTCCAAGTCGGGGTCGGACGACGCCGCCGTCAGGTTGGCGCCGACGATCTGCGAGACAGAGGCACCAGAGCGAGTCAAGCCTCTCAACGTACTGCGAGCGTCGCGACAATATACCGCACCCTGTACTTGCCGGCCTCTGCCTCCGCGTCGTTGTAGGCGATGTCGAAGTGCAGGTGCGTGTTGAGGAAGTACAAGTTCTGCGCCATGTAGAACTTCTTGGACATGCCCTGCTGCACCAGGTAGCCGACCTGTCCCTGCAGCCGCACGTCGTCGACATACATCTCGAAGTGATCACAGACAAGAACAGCACCTAGCAGTCAAGGAACGCCACCAATGGCCACGCAGCTGTAGGGGGGACACACACGCATCGTCATGCAGCAGCAGCAGCGTGGAGGGGTGAAGGATATTTCATAGTCTTCGTCGACGGCGTCCGTGAAGGCCTTCATGGTCTCCGGGGTCACCGCAAGCTTGCACAGCTGCGCGTACGTCTGGTCCACGCCAAAGTACAGCCGGTAGTCCGTCACGACCTTGCGGCTGCCAGTGAGCAGCTCGCCCAGGTCGTGGTCGTCCCACTGCCGCTCCTTCGGCTTGCAGAACGGCAGCTTGTAGTACTGGTACGTCTCCGTTGGGTTGGCGTACGGCCGGATCTGTCATGGTGGCGGCGGCAATGGCGGCCGGCCGTTAGTGAGGCAGTTTATGAGCCCTAAAGGACGCGCGGACGCACCGTGTTGGCCACGACGAACACCTCGTCGCGCAGCTTGTACTGCCCCGCGTCCTCGGCGCCGACGGCGAGCGCTGCGAGCGCCAGGAGCGACGCGAGCAGCAGCGCACGAGCCATGACGATGGTAGGGGCCAGGCGGGAAATGAAGCAAGCGGCGGTTCAACCGAGCTGCAGGCCGTCTTGAAAGGATAATAAAGTGCATTTGATTGTAAGGGTTTAATTGAATAGTTGCAGTTTTACAGTTTACATAAGTACTGAGCATTCACTCAATCATACAGTGGAATCTTGCCTTTCGACTTGTTTAACTTGGATTTAGTATATGGTTAGAATCCGAAATACCATCGCAAACATTCCGTGTGTATAGGAGAAAATCAGATCGGTTTCTGTCCAATCACCGCGCGGCAACACCGCGGCACCGCGTCACTTTTTTTTGAGAATCACAAGCGACAAGCGACGAAGAAGCGGAAGCGGCTCGCGCTGATCCTCTGCCTGGCCTCGGCTCGGCTCCATCGCCCGCGCCATGGAGCTCTCGAGTCGCGTACGCCCTTCCTCTTCCGCTGCTGCTGCTGCTGCTGCTGCCGGCGGAGAGGCGGCGCCGGCGCGGCCGGCCTGGTGGTGGACGGGGCCGGCCGAGTCTCCCGGACTCGCGGTGGCGACGAGCGAGACCGAGCTGCTGAGCGCCGCGGTCCTGTGCGCCGCGCTGGGGGCGACCAAGGCCGACGTGGCGGCGGCGAGCGACCCGGAGGACGTCTCGCGGGCCGTGCGCGAGCTCGAGGCCCACGTGCGCAAGTCGCCGCTGCCGCACAACCTGCAGTTCCCCGTGCGCGAGTTCTCGCGCGACTACGTGCTCATGGAGACGGAGCTGGCCGTCGTGTGCGCCATCCGCGCCACCAAGACGAGCGACATCCTGGAGACGGTCGTCGGCTCGGCCGTGCCGGTGGCGCAGCCGTTCGTGCACCGCTTCGGCGGCGCGCGCGTGCACGCGCCGTTCTGGAAGCGCGCGCAGCGCCTGGAGCTGCAGCCGCTCTACCGCCGGGCGCACCAGCTCCAGAAGGTGCTCATCCTCTGCGGCCACTCGATGGCCGGCAGCATCGCGCAGCTGGCGCTCTGCGAACTCGCCTTCCAGCGCTTGCCGACGAAGGTGAGGCTGTTCCTCGAGCGCTTGGACTTTGAAGAGCGGAGGAAGGACAACGCCAGCGAACCGGCCGAGGTCGATGGCCACGCTCCGGGCCGAGCTGGGTTCAAGAGCCTGCGGGAATATATGGCGGCGTGTGCGGATGAAGAGCGCACGCAGATGCTGTCAGGGATCCCCCAGGTTATGGCAGTGGGCTTCGGCGCGCCGTACGTCGGGTCGTCGCGGTTGATCCCGTTCTTGGAGCCGCTGGGCCTCATCCCGCGGATGATCGACTTTGTGAACGAGTTTGACTGCATCCCGAGCATCCTGAATGTCGCGCAGTCCGCGGCGATGCTGGCAAAGACGACGGAGCGCGTGGTTACGATCACCAGAGCGACCACGGCGCTGCTCAAGATGCTGCCGATGCACATGCAGCAGCGCTTTGTCACTCTCGCGGCGACAAGCGGGACAAGCGCAGTGCCAACGGCTGCGTCGGCTTACCTGAGCATGTCACTCAGCATTCTCCAGAACACGTTCCGGAAGTTCCGGGACATGAACGTCGTGAAGGACATCGACTACCAGTACTCGCCGGTGGGCACGTACATCTTTTTGACCAAGAACGGCAACGAGTACCAAATCTACTCGGACACGAACGCTATCGCTCAGGAGCTGTTGCGAGGCGACGACGCGACGACGTCGCTGACGGGGAACACGGTGTTGCAGCACCTGATGAGCGCGTACGTCGACGCGGTCGCCCGGCGCTCCAACTCGATCCAGATCAACGCATCGATGGACTTTTACGAGCGACTCGGCGTGTCCAGGAACGCGAGCAAGCGGCAGATCCGGACGGCGTACAAGGCACTCGCGCTCAAGTGGCATCCGGATCGATGGGCCAACGCGTCGGCGAACCCACAAGAGCAAGCAACTGCGGAAGAGATTTTCAAGCTGCTGGCGGAAGCGTATGAGGTGCTCTCGGACGAAAGCGCGCGCAAGGCGTACGATGTGCACTTGGCCAAGGCGCCGAGCATGAAGGAGGAGTTTGTGCGTCAGGGAACCGTCAACGGCATGACGTTGGACGAGGCGATCGCAACTTTCCGGGACGTCATCGACAACCTCTCTGGCGCCGTGTCCAAGGTCACGTCGCGCTTTAGCACGTCGAGCTCGACGGTGGTCGGCCACCCGCTGCAGCACAACGGAGCGGCCGCGTCAAGTCGCACTGGGCTTGTCGCGAACAACCACGACAACATTTTCATGCCGGACCGTATCCGAGTGTCTCGAACAGTTGGGATTGGCACCGACCAGCGCGAGCAGATATTGTACCTGCAGCCCGAGGAAGTCGCCGCGGGCGATGTGGCTGCGCCGTTGCAGACCGGGTCTAGCTCTGGCGCTCGCGCCGGACTGCGGACTATGTCAGTCGTGGGTGGCGCCGTCGCCGTCGGAGCCAGCGTCGCACTGATCGTGAACGCTTGGTCGCAGTTCTCGGACATTTCGAAAAAGAAGCACCAGGCAGCGGTGGTCCGCGAGATGCCGGGCGAGTGTCTGCTGCTGCTTCTTGAGGACCACCGAAACACGCAGCAGTCGAGCGATCACACGCAGCTGCTACTGCAGCAAGCTGCTGATCGTCAGAAGAGGCTTGCTGCTGGCCCGAGCGCCGAAGAGGCGAACGAGCAGCACTCTGTCCGTGATATCATCGTGCGTGGAGCGCAGCAGGCGATCATCGAGAAGCGACGGCGCGAAGAGGAAGAGGAGAACGAGCTCGCGGACGAGTTCTTCGACTGTGTGACGGATCTCGACCATGCCGAGATGGAGGCGATCGCCGAAGAGGAGTTCTTTGACTGCGTTGACCTCATGGGGGAAGTGCAAGCCCACTTTGGAGCGGAGGTGTTGCCCGAAGCAGCCAAGGATGCTATTGCGGAGCCCGAGACCTTCTTCCCGATTGGATCGTCCGTGAGCACGCCCTTCGGACTTGGCACGCTGGAAGGTTGGCGCGGCAACGAGACATCGGCGATCGTGCGCTTCGGCACTCCGGTCTTTATGGTTGGCTATATCCAGAAGTCTCTGCTCTCTCGCGGAGCAACGCTGGCTCGGACTACGGCAGGTGAGGCTGTCGAAGCAAAGCGCGCAGAGTTGGCGACTCGAGTGATCACCCGGTATCAGCTGGAAGACCAGGACGCGAGCGGGACGGTCAAGAACCTGGTCGTCGCCAGCGCAGACGGCGCGCTTGACAGCGGCATCCGTGCTGCAGGAGGGGTTGCGCTCGCGAATGGCATGGCGCGGACGACGTCGGCACTGGGCGGAGCTGTCGCTGCGCCGCTGACGATCGCGTCCATTCTTGTCGATGTCGGGAAGGAGTACTACGACTACCGCAAAAAGTACTCGGATCGCAAGTCGCTCGGCGTGCTGTCGACAACGACCGAGCAGCTCATGATGCAGGAGTTCCGCTTGAAGACGGGCGAAGTTATCGTGAGCCGGACGGCGGCGGCGGCTGGCGCTGGCCTCGGTGCCTACGGAGTAGCGTCTGCGCTGGGAATGTGGTCGACCGCAGGCATTGCAGCGGGCCCTGTCGGCATTGTGGCAGCCACGAGCGCAGCGGTTGTAGGCGGCATGCTCGGGTTCTTTGCTGGATCGAAGGCGTACTCCGCGTCCACGTCCTCGTACTTCACGAGTCAACGGCACGCGAAGGAGCACATCGACCGACTCGAGCTCGGCGCTCGTCTAATGTTCGACGAGTACGACCCGGACGCGACGGGCGAGATCTCCAAAGAGGACTGCATCCGGATCATGACGAAGCTGTTTGAGGCCACGGGGTCCGTGTCAGAGAGCGGCTACGAGCGCACGCTCGCCGTCATCCAGGACGATGCGTTCGAGGGCCCCGTGACATGGAGCATGTTCTGGATGTGGGTCAGCACCGAGGCGGCCCAGTCGCTGCGCAAGATGGAGCACGAGGAGGCGGCCAAGCTGTCCGAGCCTGTGGCCGGCGAGACGTGGTGGACGAGCTACATGAGCTACTTTTCGTACGGCAAGACGGCTTTGGAGGAGCCTGTGACCTCGAGTTTGGAAGTGATCGGGTCGGCCTCGCTCATCTCGGCAACCATGTACCCCGGCGTGCGGTCGACGCTCAAGCTGATGGGCAAGGAGCCGCTTCCGCTACCCAACACGAGCTCTGTCGGTCCACAGGTTGACGAGGACGGAGAAGCGAACGCGGTGGTGGTGAAGGCGCAGATGGAGTACCTTGTGAACGCGGGGCACTTGACGTTGGATGACGCGTTCCAACTGCGCGACCAGCTCGAGTCGGACGACGCGGACGTGCGCGCGTCGGCCCGCAAGACGGTCAACGCGATGCACGCCGGCCTGGCGGACGCGGAGGCCGGTCACGGGACGATTTCCAAGGGGTTCGGCTTCACCGGCGGCGACGAGCTGGTCGCGTCCGAAGACGAGGAGAAGATGCCGGCGTCAGCAAAGGAGGAGGCACCGAAGGCTTCGAGCGGCAGTCGAGCCGCCCTGCCCAGCGCCGACGAGCGCCTGGACGTCATGTGCTCGCTCATGTCGACCCAGGGCCTGCAGCGGTTCCTCCTGTCGCAGAACATTCCTGTCGCCGCGAACGACGGCAAGCCGCTCGAGCACGCCGAGCTGCACTGCCTCGCGCTCGAGAACAGCGCGCCGACGCCCGCGCGCCGCGCGTAGCCGCCAGTAGTAGGAAGCCTCGTAGTGTCCATTGATGCCGCATAGCTCTATCTGAAGTATCACTTCAACTTGACGCTCCCCCCCAAAAAAGAAGGACCGTCACTATAACGAGGTTTTATATCCGTTCTTTATGTCACTCTACTTCACTCAAGTCACTAAAGCGAGAAGGGCGTATCTGCTCGGATGTTCGCCAAGTCGGACGCGAGCGATCGCCTCGACGAGATCGGCATGAGCGACGGCGGGAAGCAGGCGGCGCCGCTGTGGGACGAGGTGCAGGGCGCGTGCGACCCGGCGCGGCTAGGGCTCGCGCTGCGCGCGTGCGCGGACCGCGCGCTCCTGCAGGACGGCTGGACGCCGCTGCACTACGCGTGCGAGAACCGGTCGGTCGCCAACGACGCGCGGTCGGCCGCCATCTCGCTGCTGCTGCGCGCCGGCTTCCGCGCGGACGCGGTGGACGAGGTGTCTCTCTCTCTCTCTCTCACTCTCTCTCTATCTACCTATCTGTGTGGTCCTTGCGGCTGTGGACGCGCTGACGGTCTGGGGACGAACTGGACGCGCAGAACGGCTGGAGCGCGCTGCACTTGCTGTGCAAGAACCGCAGCGAGGACGGCGGCGACCTGAGCGCGAGCCTCTCGAGCCTGCTGGACGGCAACGCGGACCCGAACCTACGCACGCTGGTGGGGTATAGCGTCGCTACGAGAAGGGGGGGGCGAGGACTCACGTGAAGCACTCGACGCCACGGACACAGGACGGCAAGAAGGCGCCGCTGCACCTGCTGTGCGAGAACGAGGCCGCCACCACGGCCGCGCTGCAGCTCCTGCTGGCGCGCAAGGCGGACGCCAACGCCGTGGACGCGGACGGCAACTCGCCGCTGCACTACCTGGGCGAGAACGCGTCGTGCTCGGCCGCCATGGTCTCCGCGCTGCTGGACGCCAAGGCCGACCCGAACACGCAGAACCAGGTTCGTCCGCATCGGGAAGCCCGCCCAAGGCTCGCACTGACGCCTCGATGAATGGATGGACGGATGGACGCTCCAGTTCCAGTCGACTGCGACGCACTACCTACTGCAGAACAGCGCCGTGTCGCTGGGCCTCGTCACCACGCTGCTCAAGCACAAGGCGGATCTGAACGTCAAGAACAACGTGCGCGCTTGTTCTGTCGGTCCATGCAGAGAGAGAGAGCTCCAAGTCTCCGCGTCGCTAACTCGGTGGCGATGCACGCGCGCATACAGATCGGGAACACGCCCATGCACTACCTGTGCGAGAACGAGCGCGTGTCGCTCGCCATGCTCACGGCCATCATGGACGCCAAGCGCGCGAACGTGACCATCTCCAACTCGGTCGGTAGTCTCCCCCTCACATACTTCCCTCAACACTTGGCACTTACTGACGCCTGCCTGACGGTCGCTCCAGCTCGGCAAGCTTCCAGGCGACTACATCCCCATGAGCAAGCAGGACTGCTACGCCTTCCTGCAGAAGTTCGCGGCGCCCAAGCTCGTGGCGGGCGCGACGGCCAAGGAGGCGGCCGCCGTAGGCGGCGAGGACCCGAGCGAGCTGCCGCCCAAGCTGCGCGCGGCCCTGGAGGCCTGGAACGCGTCGCTGCCGCCCTTCGACGCGGCCTTCTACCTCGCCGTGTCGTGCGAGGCGGCCTTCGCGGACGCGTACGAGGGGCTGCAGGACGTCTCGGCCCAGCTGAGCGAGGCCCCGGCCGACGCCGCGCTCTTCCGCGCGTGGGACGCGCGCCTGGCCGCCTGGCGCGGCTGCGTACTGCTTGCCTACGCGGCGCTCGTGCCGCCCAGCAGCTGGCCGCAGTACGCCGAGCAGTACGCGCGCGCCGTGCCGGTCGACCTGAGCGCTCAGCAGCGCTCAGTCGAGGCGGCGTGGACGCAGTTCCCGGACGCGGCGCAGCGCCGCGAGCGCTTCCAGGCGCTCGGCGGGCTCTTCAGCGCCTAGACGGAGCCTTGCAGCGTGTCGAGCGGGCTGTGGATGGATGGAAGAAGGCATGGCGTTCATTGTACGTCTCTCTCTCTCTCTCTCTCTCTCTCTCTCTGGGCATATTCATACATGTGGCGGCGCTCACTGCCGGCCAGGCGCTTACTCGATGAGCACGAGCTTGTAGTCTGCGCAGCCGGCCTCGTCCTTGAACTCGAGGAAGAGCTCTTGCAGGCGCGCAAAGTACTCGCGGTGCACGCAGTCGACGTCCTCGGGCGTCGGGTCGGCGATCTTGCGGACCGGCATGGGCTTTCCGACGGCGATGGCCACGTCCGCCTTGCGCGGCACGGGCAGCAGGCCGCGGCCGTAGGGGAAGAACGGGAAGGGGAAGCCGAGCTGCTTGACGAACCAGCGCTGCAGCGCCGGCGCGCGCACGTTGTCCAGCAGCTCGCCCTCCTTGAAGCTGAGCACGGGCACGAGCGGCGCGCCCTGCTCGATGGCGACGCGCACGAAGCCCTTGTGGCGCGTGAGCACGCGCACCTCCTTGCTGGCCGACTGCTGCTCAAGCATCTCGGCCTGGCCGCCGGGCACGACCAGCACGCTCTCCTTCTCCTGCAGCGTCGCCACGAACGCCTGGCGCGTGACCTCGCGGCCGCCGAAGAACTGCAGCACGTCTCGCGCCAGCGGGATCTGGTGCAGCACGCTGGCCGTCAAGATGTGCGCGTAGACGCCTGGGAAGCGCTTGCGCCAGGCCGCGTTGAACTGCAGCCACATGACCGAGAGCGCCATGATGCCGTGCGGGTGGAAGGCCATGACGTAGGCCTCGCTCGGGTCCAGCTCGGCCCGCGTGAGGATGCGGCCGGAGAAGTACTGCTTGACGGTCCGGATCAGCGCGCTGTCGCTCGTGACCCAGTTCGGGCGCATGCGCGAGCCGGAATGCTGCGGCTGGCCCCGGTACGTGAACTCGTAGACGTAGAGCGCGGCGGTGAGGGCCGCGACCGAGTAGAGCGCGTCCAGGCCGAGCATGTAGTGGCGGTAGGTGGCGAGCGCGGGGATGGCGGCCGTGGCGACCGTCGGCAGCACGTACTTGACGTGGAACTGGCTCACCTCGGCGCGCTGGCCGTAGTTCGAGTCCTTGTTGTACAGGTGCGTGGCCACGGAGCGCGAGACGACCATGAAGAACTCGACCGCGGTCGTCACGCCCACGTACAGCGCGACCTCGAGCGGCGACAGGCTGGTCGTGGCCGAGTAGTAGACGACGAAGAGCGCGTTCGGGATGAACTGGATGTTGGCCAGGCCGGAGACGACGAGCACGCCGAGGCAGTCGTCCGCGAAGCTGCGCAGCCGCTGCTGGAAGGACACTGGGGCCGTCGTAGACGTAGACGTAGAAGTCGTAGCGGTCGTCGGCTGGGCGTCCGCGGCCGGAGACTCGGGCGTCTTGTTGGTGAAGACGAGCAGCGACATCATCATGACGACCTCGGCCGTGAGGAAGAGCGCGCCGGCCGCCAGCATGGCGCCGACGAAGAGCTCGAGCTCGACGGCGACGAGCGAGACGAGGTAGAGCCCCTGCAGCAGCAGCCCGGCGCCGAAGCAGGACCACGAGAAGGCCTGGAAGAGCACGAAGCGCGCGCCACCGCGCAGCGGCTGGTAGAAGCGCCAGCCGTCCTTGGTGGACAGCACGCCGCCGAGCCCGTACGTGTTGAGCAGCGCCGTGACGAAGAGCAGCAGCGAGCCGACGCCCGAGCGCATGGCGTCCGCACCGGACCGACCGGCCTCGTCCCCGTCCGCAGCCTCGTCCGCAGCCATGAGCCGCGAGTACTCGGAGCTGGCGGCCAGCGCGACGGCGCCCACGAGCAGCAGCATGTTGTTGAAGTTGTTGAGCTGCACGACGAAGCGGTCCTTGCGGGTGCGGCTGCGGTCTCGGCGCCGCTCGAGCGTCAGCACGGACGAGATGACGAGCACCTCGGCCATGAAGGCGAGCGCGGCCAGTGCGGACCGGCTGCCTGGCGCGCACAGCGGCAGCGCGTCGTCCGCGGCCGCGCACGAGAGCTGCAGCGCCAGGAAGAGCGCGTAGAGCGCCCAGCCGACGCTCTGGTACACGGCGAAGGTCCCGTTGCGGCGGTAGCGGCGCGCGATGGCGGCCACGAGTGAGGACGAGCCGGCGGCCAGCGGACTCGAGGGGCTCGACGGGACGGGGGACCGGATCCGCAGGCTGCGGCCACCGGACGGGCGCGAGATGGACACGGGGAACCACGCGGCCGTGCTCGTGAGCGGGACGGACAGCAGCAGCACCCAGCGCGCCGTGGCGTGCGCCTCGAGCCGCACGGAAGGCGCCACGGGCACCCAGCGCGCCGGCCCGTCCTGCAGCGTCCACTCGGTGAGGACGAAGAGCGAGAAGGCCGCGAAGGTCGCCACGGACGCCGCCAGCAGGAACAGGCCGCGCGTGCTCATGCGCTCGAGCGCAGCGGACGACCGGCCCTCGTCCTCGCTCTCGGGATCCGCGCGGACGGCGTCCACGCGGACCGGCGCGGGTCGCCGGCGGATCCCAAGCGCGGATGGGGACGGGGACGGAGATGGGGATGGAGGATGCGGACGAGCCGCCACCGCGTCCGCATCCGCATCCGCATCCGCAGGGGTGGACGACCGGAACGGGTTCCGGGCCGCCATGGATGATGCTGCACAGGTGAACAAGGCTGCCGGTGGGGGTTGGGTCGGGCGAGGCGAAACCGGGAGTGCGTCGGCTGGGGAGGCGCGTCGCCGTCCCGTCCGGGGCCGGGCCAGCCCAGCCGCATACATGCGGACGGACGGACCCCACGCTTTTTCTTATTATAAACGTCCCAAGGTGAGTGTGTGTGGACTGAATGGAGGCGTAATCCTCCGGCCGCAGATCATCGACGGACGGACGTCGCGGTTACTAATTTGGCTCGTCCAGCGCCGTCCCAACGGCCGCAACAACGGTTTACGACCAACGCCGCCCGCTTCGAGCTTATCCGCAGGATGATGTCGGGACGGCGCATGCCCGCAGAGGATGTATGGCTGCGGACCCGCATCCGGCCGGGCCCATGAGGGGGCGCATTAGTCCGGACAGGGCGGACGCTCCTCCGCCGTAATCCGTAATCCTTCGACCCATGATGACGACCGAGAATGTTTCTCGGATTGATTACTTCGGACGGGGATCGGTGTTGTTTACATGTCACGCGTTGCAGCGGCGGCGTGTCACGCGTTGCAGTCCGCCCGCTCTTCTTAGTCGCTCCCTGGCGCTCGGTTTCTTACTTGCTCCGGGCCGCCAGCGCCGTCCGCACGGCCTCCTCGACCTTATCCCGGTGGTACACGCCGAGGCCGAGGAGCGCCACGAGGCTGACGCCGACCGCCAGCCTCAATGCGGTCGAGCCCGAGCCGCCGGTCCGCGCGTTCTTGGGCCTGCTCCGCGTCCGCAAGACCGACCGTCCGACCCGCGGGTTAGTCCCCATCATGCGTCCGCACTCATCCACACACAGACAGTCACAGATAGACAGAGGACGTACGGACGGAGGGCCGTGCTGACGACCAGCGCCATGGCCTCCTGGATGCTCTTGTCGTCCGCGCACACGACCGCGCCGGGGAACGCCTTGGGCTCCTTGGGCGGCCCGGCGTCCGCCTCGGTCGCGGGCTCCTCGGCCTCGGCCCGCACCCCGAGCAGCACGCGCGGCACGGCCGCCGGCAGCTTCTTGCCCAGCTCCTCGGCCAGCTCGAAGCCCGCGGGGTCCGCCGGGTCGAACACGAGGCACAGCACGTCCGCCCGCAGCTCGACCTCGTCGTCCGTCAGTTGCTCCGTGATCTGCGGCCATCCATCAAGTCCTTTTCAGTGCCGAACGGAGGGCGGGAGCGTCGCAACATGGAGGTGACGGACGTACGTAGAGGTAGCGCGGCACGTCCTTGTCCACAACGGCGCCGATGGCGCGCAGCAGCGTCAGTTCGTCCGCCTCGCCGGCCTCGGACGCGGCGGCGGCGGCCTTGCGGCCCACGAACGCGTTCACGACGCGCTCCTTGGCGCTGCCGGGCTGGCCCATGATGTAGCACGTGACCACGTTGCGCTCGATGCGGGTGGCCTTGCGCGTCAGGCTCCGGCTCCTGCGACGCCCGGCGTCATCAGATCCGTTAGCGACCGTCCATCCGTCTACGTCGTAGGACGCAAGCAAGCAAGGGGGGTCGGTCTTCGAGCCACGCACCGGACGATCTCGACCGCAGGGAAGGCCTTGTCGTTGTAGCCGAGGTAGAAGAGCGTCTCGAGCAGCCGCTGCGGGTTCTCCTGCGCCACGAAACTCCAGCAGGCGAGCCAGGAGGAGAGCGGCAGCGCGCGCCGGCCGTCGACCGTCGACGTCTCGTACAGCAGCGGCACGGCGATGGGCGAGCACGTGAGCCAGGGCGCGAGCGTGTCCTCGCAGATGGAGAAGACCTCGTCGATCTCGTCGTCCGCCAGCGTGCTGTCCTTGTCGCGGTCGAACTGGTGGAACAGGTTGGTCAGGAACTCGACGGCCTGCGTCGTGAGCTGCGCCGACTGGTCTGCGTCCACGGGCGGCAGCGCGAGC
The DNA here is from genome assembly GCA_023338025.1 of Phytopythium oedochilum. NCBI lineage: Eukaryota > Oomycota > Peronosporomycetes > Pythiales > Pythiaceae > Phytopythium > Phytopythium oedochilum. The sequence continues at coordinate 32,036 of JAADXX010000077.1, forward strand.
CGCTCGGGTGGGATCTCGAGCTGCAGTTTGTTGTTGTAGCCGAGCGTGCGCAGCACCTGCCAGCACGACTCGGGCCGGTTGCGGTCGATAAATAGTTTCCACAAAAAGATAAAGCCGTCGAGGAAGACGCCGCTGCCGGTCGGGGACACGCCGTCGGGCACGGCCGACGCCAGGAACTCCATCATGGTGTCCATCTCGGTCGCCAGCAGCCGCATGCCGAAGCAGTCGTGCTGGTACTCGTTCAGCTCCTCGCGGCTCAGCAGGCCGCTGCGGTCCCGGTTGTACAGCCGGAACGCGCGCTTGATGGCCTTCAGGCACGAGGGCTCCACCTCCTGCGCGTGCACAAGCGGCGGCGTCAGTTTGCCAGGCCTCGCTCTATAGCAGTAGAGCATTGGGCGTACGCGCTTCTTCTCGTTGTAGAGCGGCGCGATGGGGTAGAGCACCGCCTTTTGCGCGAGGAAGAAGGCCTGCGCGACCTGCGTGAAGTTCTTGGCCGAGCACTCGACGCGCGAGACCACGAACTGCATGACGCACCGCCACCAGCAGCAGCAGCGCCTGTCAGTCAGTCACCGACTGCCATACAAGCGGAGCAAGCGCAGCAAGCGCAGCAAGCGAGAGATGATTGATCAAGCGGGCGCACCGGGTACGAGTTGATGAGGTGGCGCGCCTGGTTGGCGTAGGCGGCGTCCGTGGTGGACGAGACCGTGTTGATGTCCGCCTTGTTGGCCACGAGCACGACGGGTACCTCCTTGTTCCTCGCGATGTAGTCGAGCCAGCGACGCAGGCGCTGGAAGGTCTCGGGCCGCGTCACGTCGTACACGAGCAGCAGCGCGTCACTGCGCTTGACGGCGTTCGTGACGCGCATGAGATCCGACACGCGCGCTGCACACGTCGCACACACACACATGGCGCGTCGTCAGTCCATACATCGACACGCATGGACGTATCGCCAGGAAGAGGAAGAGGAGGAAGAGGTGGAGCCGCACAGGAGGTGTCGGTGATGGAGATGATGACGTTCTCGTCGCTCTCCTCGGCCGGGATCTGCACGTTGAGCAGGACCGAGGGCACCTTCTCGCTGAAGTGGCGCGACACGAGCGAGCAGATGAGCGACGTCTTGCCCACCTTCTCGTCGCCCAGCACCTCGATGCGCACCACCTGCGGCTTGAGCTGCAGCTTCTTGGGCGGCGCGTCGGCTGCCGCCGGCTCGCCGCCCGCCGCCGTCGCCTCGCCCGCCATTCTCACCGCAGGGGGCGACCAGGTCTTCTCAGGTCGAGTCTCCGGTCCGCACGATCCCCACCCACACGGACGTCTGGCGCGGTGGCTGGGCCGCGCCACCGCATTCATCCAGCACACACTCTGGGCCGCGCCAGATATAACAAGCGCATTTCAGCGAATCAAACTACCGAGTTACCCACAAAGATTGATACAAAACGCACTGATTCGCTGAAATTTATTAGAACGCGATCGGATTAGCTGAAAAGAGTGACGGGTTCTTCTCAATCCGTTGCAATAGACGCCAAGTTGCAGTCGGTCAGTCCAAGCGGCGCGCGAACCAGGCCAAGCGCCGGCCAAGCGCCGGCCCCAGCGCGTCCCTTGGGCCGCAACGCCTTAGCGCAGCGCGCCGTCGAGCTCTCGCGGCCACTTGGGCGGGTCGCAGCGGTTTCCTTCGCGCTCCGGACGCGTCCGCAGCGAGCGCCGGCGCTCCGATCAGCATCATCGAGCGTCGAGTGTCGCGACCGCCGCCTACCGGCCTTGGCGACGCCGACAGACGGGCGAGCGCAGCCATGAGCGAGCGCTTAGGCGGCAGAGCGAGGCCTGCGGCGCCCGGCGGCCGCAGGAGGGCCGCGTTCTGGCGCAACGTGGTGCGGCAGTTCAACTTCCCGCGCGAGGACGAGCGCGCGCGGCTCATCTCGCTCACCTCTGGCGTCGACTGGGCGCGCATGCCGACGCTCCAGGGCGCCTTCATGGACCGCCACCGCGAGGTCTACCACCTGGTACGCTGCTCTGGCGCTGGGAGGGACGTTAGCGGCGCGTGGACCTGACGCATTGGCTTGGTCTGCTCTGGCGCGTCCATTAGATCGCGCACGGAGAGTACGAGCGCTCGGGCACCATCCAGCGAGACGTGACGCGCACCTTCAGCATCTTTGAGCGCGGCCAGATGGCCGCCTGCGGGATCGAGGCGCAGCACAGCGCGCTGCTGCGCGTGCTGAGCGCGATCGCCGAGGCCGAGGACGGCTACTGCCAGGGCATGAACTTCATCGCGGCGCTCTTCCTCGTCGAGGCTCTCGACGAGGGCGACGCGTACGCGCTCTTCCTGTATTTGTTGCGCGAGCGGCACTTTGCGCGGGTGCGCTCTCTCTCTATGGCTGTCCACAGTGAGCGATCGCCATGACTAACAGCTTCTGCTGCGACCGACCGACCGGCAGATCTTCCACCGCAGCTCGACGTTCCTGGACGAGTACCTGCGCCAGTTCGAGCTCATGTTCCGCCGCTCGCTGCCCGACCTGTTCAGCCACATGGACGCGCAGGGCTTCGCGATCCCAATGTTCGGCATTGAGTGGTTCACCACATTGGTCTGTCTGTCGTCTGTCTGTGTAGGAGGAGAGGGGCTTCTCCCCCCTCCCTTGCAGCGCTGTCGATATCGCTGACTGACCCTCCGCCACTCTCTCTCTCTCTCTCTGTGCGCAGTTCTCCGTGTCCACCAAGCTCGAGCTCGCCTGCGCTGTGTTCGACATGTTCTTCGTCGGCGTGCCCGACATCTTCCTGCGCACTGGCCTCGCCATCCTCAAGGTAGGAAGGGCCTTGGCATCTCTCAGTCATGCACGCTCCCATGAATCGACGGGGACTAACGCGAGCGCGCAACGCAGCTACTGGAAGCCAAGCTCATGTGCATGTCGTTCGAGGACTTTCTGCGCGAGTTCAAGCCGCTAGTGCGCCAAATGGATCCGTACCAGGTCGTTCTCCAGGCGCTCGAGCTCGCGCCGAACCACCCGGCGAGCGACGAAGACACGGCCGCGGCCATTTCGCGGACGCTGAGCATGCAGAGCGCGTCGTCCTCGATCCTCGCCGTCGGCTCCAGCAGCAGCAGCAGCAGCAATCCCGCGTCCGCGTCGACGCCGCCGCGGTCCTTCGCCCTCCACCGCACGCTCCCTCCTGACCTCGCCGAGGGGATTCGCTCGGGCAACTTTGCGGCCGTGCGACAGCTGTGGGAGCAGTTTGTGCGCCGACGGCCGCTCGTGCCATACTGCCGCGTGCTGGCGAATGAGATCCTCCACTTCGCGATCTGGCACGGCCGCGCCTCGATCGCGTGCTTCGCGGTCGAGTGCTGCGGCGCCGACGTCGACAACGCGGACGACACGCGGCTCACTCCGCTGCACTTCAGCGTCGTCCGGAACGAGCCCGACCTGGCGCGTCTGCTGCTCGCGTACGGCGCGGACGCCTCGAAGCCCGGCGGCGTGTGGAGCGGCAGTCTTGAGGGCCTCACGCCGCTCGACACGGCGCGCCACTGGCGGTTCCGAGACACGACTGCGGCGCGGCTGGTGCTCGAGGGAGAGGTCTGTCTGTGCTGCAACGCCCGGCTAGACAAGCTGGCGTTCGAGACCGACACGTGCGCGCGGTGCAAGCTCAAGTACTGCTGCCGCCCGCACGCGCTGTGCGTCAACACGCACCAGTGCCCGAGCGAGTTCTGGCGCCGGCGGTCGGCGCCGTTCTCTCCCAGCAAGGAGCTCGCGGCCATTCTAGCCGAGGAAGGCAGCGCGCGCGGCGACCGGTTCATGGAGAGCGCGGTGGACGCCGAGGGCGACCGTCGGTGGTGTTCGTCCCTCGACCTGAGCCCCGAGCTCTGCGAGACGACTGTCGTGTGCGGAGCGTCCGACGGCGAGACGAGCATGACACGCACGACGTCCGAGTCGTCCTCGATCGTCTTCGTCAGCTCTCCGACCACGCCTGAGGCGTCATTGACGCCGCGGTCGCCGTCGACCAGCAGCGACCCCGCCCTCGGCCTGTCGGACTGGCTGCGGACCGTGTCGCTGCGCTCGCCGTCCGGTGTGAGCAGCCAGCTGAGTCTGACGGAGGACGGAGCCGCCGAGAACATTGAGACGCACCGCAGATCGCGCTCCGCCTTGGGGCTGCAGTTCCCCGACCGGCCGCGCTGGTACTGCAACGCCTTTGGGTGCCACGCCGTGTTCGCCTTCTTCACGCAGGCGCTCGAGTGCGGGACGTGCGGCAGCTTCTTCTGCTCGGGCGACCTGGACGCCAAGACGCGCCGCTGTCTGCGCTGCCTGCACGCGGCCGGGCATGATGGACGAGAAGAGGGGGGGAGTCCATGAACCGCTTGTTAGATTACGTGCGTTTAGCTAAATAACGCGGGCCGTGCGTCGGCCCGCGACCACCTTCCTCCACCTGTATATCCCTCCATCTCCCCTTCCACTTCCTTCCTCCTCCTCTTCCTCCTCCTTGAACGCGTTCCAGACGAACGCGACAGCCCATCGAGCGCCGTCACTCGAGGCCGAACGGCTCGAGGTCGACGTCGAACACCTCGGCCGGCTCGGAGCTCGAGCCGCTGCTGCTCGAGCTCCTGCTGGCCTCCGACACGCCGCGCGGCCGCAGCAACTTGCGCGAGCCGTGCGCCCCTAGCAAGCCTCGTCTCGGCCGGTCGGTGCCGCTGCTCGAGTCCTCCTCCGTCAGCGCCGACAGCGCCGAGTGCGACGACCGGCGGATATCCTCCTCGTCCTCCGGGATCGCGCGGAACGAGCTGAACTGCGCCGGATTGTGCTTGGCCAGCCCGGGCACGGCGAGCCCGTCGCCCTCGTCGCCGCACGACGACATCGAGTCGCGGAAGCTCGACGACAGCGGCGAGGACGCCGACGAGTCGTCGTCCTCGCCCTCCTGCTCGCGCAGCAGCTTGAGCCGGTCGCGCTCGTGCTCGTAGTGGCGCACGTTGGTCGCCAGGTTGCGCACGCAGACGTCCAGCTCGGGGAACATGAGGTACATGAGGTCCCAGAGCGGCGAGACGATCTTCTGCGCGAAGAAGAGCTGGCTCACGACCATCTCGAGCGGGTCGTCGATGTGTTTGTACGAGATCGGCAGCCCCTCGGCCTGCTCCAGCAGCGCCTGGTACGCGAACTCCTTCGAGATCATGTTGCTCCACTTGAGCGCCACGTGGGTCGGGTACACCTGACCCGACAGGTCGCTCGTGTGCACCAGCGCCTTGACCAGGAACAGGCGGTCGTCCAGCGAGCCGTTGTACGCCCAGCCGCACGCCGCGTCGCGCCGGCAGTTCGAGCCGCGCCGAGGCAGCTTGTGCATCGAGCTGGGCGCCGAGCTGAACACCGACGACATGGACGACGCCGCCGTGCTGCCTCGCGGCGTGCTCACGCCGTCCGTCGGCAGCACCGCGTCGCGCAGCACCGACATGAGCTCCGTCGACTGCTTCGTCTTGCCGTCCGAGCTGCCGAGCACGCCCAGGTTGAGCGCGCCAGGGTCGCGCTTGGCGGCCGAGATGCCGTTCGTGTCGAGGTGGTGCGCCGCCGGCCGCAGCGTCTTCTCGAGCGCCTCGCAGAACTTGAAGTGGTTGGCCATGTCCGTGCCCAGGATGGCAGTGATGACGAACTTGCGCACCTGGCGAAAGTCCTCGGGCGACAAGTGCTGGAGGATGTTGGCGTTCTTCTCCTTGGCGATCAGCCGGAACGTCGTGTACGCGTGGTGGCGCTCCAGCACCGACTCGTCGCTGTAGAGCATCGCGAGCTGCGAGCCCGACACGATCTCGAAGCCGTTCGTGTGGCCCGGGTGGTCGACGTCGTGGCCGAGCGCCGCGATGAGGCAGGCCGCAATGTCCAGCGGCTGCAGCATCTGCGCCGCGCTCGTGGTCGTCAGCAGCAGATAGGCCGAGTGCACGACCGAGAAGGCGTGCAAGAAGTTGTGGAACGGGTTCGGGTGGTAATGGCTCTTCATGGCCACGATGAAGTTCTGGATCACGTACTTGCTCGTCTGGAGGACCTCGTCCACCTTGAAGTCCAGGTACATGCCCTCGAGCAGCTGCGGCAGCAGGTCGCTGTCCACATTGAACACGTTGAACTCCCACGAGAAGAACTTGGCGTCCGCCGCCACGGCGCTGAACAGCGAGTTCTCCGGGCGGCTGTGGAAGTCGAACTCGAGGCGGCCGGAGCGCTGCTGCGGCGTCTTGGCGATCATATGTGGGCTGCCTCCCGAGCGACCGCACGTGCAGCCGACGTTCGTCGACAAGGTCGCGTTGTTGTTGCTGCTGCTGTTGCTGCTGTTGGTGTTGTTGCTGGTGCTCGTACTGGCCGCCAGCGTCGCCAGCGTCATATTGCGCATGTTGCCCTCGCTGCCGACCTGCACCAGCGACGGGGACACGACGCGGCTGATTGTGTCGGCGCGCGCCGTCGACGAGTACGAGTACGAGGTGTACACGTTGAGCAGATCGACCTGGGACGTCGCTCGCTGCGCCAGCACCTGCTCCGCCAGCGTGTCGGCCAGCAGCTTCATGTACGCGATCTCGGTACTGCGGCGCCGCAGAATGACCGCGACCTCGCACGCGAACGCCTCAAAGGCGCACTCATCGTCGAACGTGAACTCGGAGCCGTCCTCCTTGTTGATGATCTCGAGCACGGCCAGCGGACGCGTGCTCTTGCCCGACTCGGCCTGCTGGATGCCCACAGGGACGTACAGCGCGCGCTGCACGCGGATGCCGCGCCGCCGGTCGGTCGAAGGGTTGAAGCGCTCGTCGCTCGCGGGGTCGTACACGTTGAGCGTCGTCTGGGACTTTGCGGCCAGCCCCAGGATGCTAGAGTTGAGCGGCACGCGCAGCTTCTCGTCGTGGTAGGACGTCGAGAGCGACCACAGCTCCTCGGTCTCCCAGTCCACCATGAAGAGCGACACGCGCTCGGCCTTGGTGATGTGGCACGCGCCGACGATCACGCCCTGCACGAGGTTCAGCACCGTGTCCTCCGTGTCAGACGAGCTGACGATGTGCAGCAGCGCCTTCTGCGTGCGCTCCGACAGCATGACGTCGTGGAACTCGATGCAGTTGCGCATGCACGTGCTCAGGATGGGTCCGAGCCACGTGAGCAGCTTGATGTACAGGTCGTCCATGCCCGGGCGGGACGTCGCCCGACTCGTCGTGGTCTGGATGATGGCGTACACCACATCATTCTCGCTCAACGGCACCGAGAAGAGCTTCTGCCCCGGGAACTCCTGCAGCAGGTCGACCTCGGCGTCGTACTGGTTCTCGTCCCGGAAGTCGGGCTTGCAGAACGGCACGCGCTTCTTGAGCGTGCGGCCGACGATGCCGCGGCGCGGCGCGATGCCCGAGAGCGACGTCTGTCCGCGCGTGATCCGCGACAGCTCCTGCGTGTTCTGGTCGACGAGGAAGACGGCGCAGGCGTTCGACTCGAGGTGCTCGCGCAGGAACTCGAGCACGAAGCGCACCATGAGCACGACGTCGTTCTGGTTGAGCACCCGCATGACGAGCTCCCAGAACGCGCGGTGCTTCTGCTCCACGACGTACTTGTCGTCGAACGGGCCGCTGTCCTCGCACTCGTCGTCTCCGCTCTCGTTCCCGCTCCCGGGCCGCAGCTCGTGCTCCAGGTCCGAGCTCGCGTCCATGTGGTGGTCCATGTAGTGGCCGCTCGTCATGGCGTCCAGGCTGCCGTCCAGGCCGTCCGAGAAGCTGCTCGTGTGCGCGCGGTGGTGGCGGCGGCGCCTCCGGCTCCCCGGGCTCTGGTAGCTGCTCTCCGTGCGCACGCGGACGGGCATGCCCATGCGGACGTCCTCGTCCTCGTCCTCGTCGTTCGACGGCCGCCGCATGCCCGGGACGAAGCTCTTCCACTGCAGACAGGCCAGGTGCTTGAAGAGCGCGGCTGCGGACGACGGCTCCTTGATGAACGACTGCGACAGCTGCCGGCGCAGCGACGTCGGGCCCGTGTCCGACATGGACGAGGGCGACGGCGGGGGCATCGGCGGGGACGGCGGGGGCGGCAGCCCGGCCGCGTCGTCCATCATCCGCGACATGGCCAGCCGGATGCTGTGGCTGCTGCACGTGTGGCAGCCCAAGTCGTCGTCGCTCGCGCTCAACCCGCTGCTGCTGCTGCTGCTGCTGTTAGTTCGGCTGCGGCTCCTCCGCATCCGCGGGATGGTCTGGGCGTCGCGGAAGCTCTGCACGCTCTCGCTCCGCAGCAGCGGGCCCTGCTCCTGCTCCTGGCCCCTCCCCTGCTCCTGGCGCGCCGGCTTGTCGTCCTCCTCGTCGTTCCCTCCGCTCGTGGACGACGAGACCGTCATGTCCGACAGCGCGTGGCCCTTGCTGTCGCCGTCCGCGGACGCCCTAACCGGCTCGGCCGGCGGCTCGTCGCCCGCGCTGCTGCTGCTCCTGACACCCCTGTTGCTCCTGATACTCCTGTTGCTGCGGTTGCTGCTGCTGCTGCCTCTCCTCACGGCCGGAAAGCCGGTCGGCCTGGCCATTCCGCCCCATCCCACGACCGCGTCCAACTCGTCCGCGTTCGCGGCTTTGGGGGCGGCGGGCGCGGCGGTGGGGGCCCCCAGGCGCTGCGGAGGGGATGCGGGCGGCGGCGGCACGTGCACGACGCGCGCGCCGGCCACCGGCGTGCCGGGGGACCGCGGCGGGGGCGGCAGCGCGAGGTGCATGGGGAAGCTCGTGCTGTTGCCCATGCCGTTGCCCATGCCGGTAATATTTTGCACTGTGTGCCGGTACCCGGTAGTTTTCGCGCGTGCCTGGCCACAATCGGCTTTCGCGGGGATCACGAAATCACTGGAAGGCACCGCATGCGACGAAACAGTGCGCCCATTCCGGCTGAAGATGCATTTCAGCCAATCAGAACGCGAGGATTGACGTTGCAGTTGCGTTTCCGATCAGGGAAAACAGCAAATGAGGGCTTTCTTCGCTGCGCGTGGGACCAGTGCTTCAACCACACAGTCAATCCGGGCGTTTTGCACCGTCGCCGATTAAACGAGGGACCAAGCAAGCAGAAAAACAGCGAGGGCGTCGCAGATAGGTGCCGCTCTTTGCGACGGCTCGTTTGCAGTCGTGTAACAGCGCCGCACATGGAAAATATATCGGTATACTGGGACCAAGTCGCGCCGTGCAGCCGCACAGTCCATCCTCTCGATCTGCGGAAATTTTTGCGGTTATGCACGAGTTCTCCTTCGCTCGACGGACTTGTCATTTGTATAAATCAGAAAGAAAACGACACGGTCTGGTAAAATACCGCGAAGTGGCAGAAGAAAGTGTCTCAAACTGTGGAAGTCCGCGACATGTTGGTGCCTGGCACGTACACCGCGCCGTAATCGGAGCGAAAGTACAGTGCGCGACACTGTTGTACGCATGATGCGTGACAGCGCGAAACAATCGCCCGCCGACTCGCAGGTTGGCGCTGAATCGCTCTCGTGCAGACGCTAAATCGACCTCGTGGAGCTACCAAATCGATCGCGAGGAGCCTATCATACACATCTTGATCGCGTTTTTCGATAGTCAACACGGCGTGATGCAGCTTTGAATCGTCACTTGGAAACTGCAAAAACCTTCAATCGAGGGTGTCTAATTTGTTGGGTTTCCCACTAAAACGTGCATTAATTCCTCGAGTAACTGTCACTGACTGAGTCTTCGTATACGAGGTGGGACCTAAAACGCCTGCTAAAAATGATAAAATGTACCGCATGCGTCAATAAACAGCGCCCTCCTTGAAGTGTGAAGTGTATGTCCCGCAGACTCAGTCAAAGAAGGTGAAGACAACACAACAAGGCAATTATGCCTATCTAAAGATGTTTGAAGTCCTATAAGAAGTGACCAAGTTGAAGAAGACAAACCTCCCAGCCTCGGCAGTCGGTCTATCAAAACTTTCCCTTATTGTGTTGCGCTCAGCAACGGAAGTGTCTCGGCGGGTGGGCCTCAGTCGCTGCGATCAACGCACCCGATGGACTTTCCTGCGACCAACTGCGCCTCGCTGAGTGCTGCAACCGATGCGATGCGAAACGCACGCTAGTCCAGCGCAACCTCAGTAGGTACCAACGCTACTTCCAGTTGTATCGTATTGTCTGGCCGCCCTCGGCCGACTCGATGCTATTTACTACTGTTGAACAACTACATAAGGTGACCACAGCTACTCAAGCAAACATCATCAGAGTGGGGAGGGACCTTTTCTTCCCGATGTGCTAGGCAAATCCCTTTGATGTGTCCGAAAAGACCTATTATACTGTCGGCTAGGCTCCTGTGGAGAAGATCCGGCGAACGCGCTGGTCGACCATCGACTCACGCCATGCGGTTTAACGCGCGTAAGGTTCCATCCGACGGGAGGAGCGAGTCCCTCCCGAGTCATGAAGACCTTTCGGCCATGTCGACGACGACCATGTGGGGGGGATCCGATCCTAGTCGGCACCTCGGCGGTACCAACACACACAACACGCTGTGCGGGACGCGGGCGGCGGCCGCGCGTCTTTGCGCTCCGCTTCGTCACGAGTTGACTGACGCCGAGCGACACGCCTGGCCGACCTAACGCGCACCCGTCCTTCTTCACCCAAGCGCAGCGTGAGACGATTCCGACTCGCGCACGGGTGGCGTCGTGTCGAGAGGCTGTTGTAGTGTACGTACTGTATGCACCGCCGTTCCTCCTCCGCCGACGCCACAACAACCTTCGCCGGCGTTCTTTCGTCGCGCTCGCGGTCTTTGCGCCGCCGCTCGTGGCTTTACCGCCGCCGCGATGATAATGTACCAGTGAGGGGTTGATCGTCCGGCAGGCAGCCTTCCGACCCGTTCGGCTCCTCCTCCACGCCCGACGAATGCCACCGCGATCGTCTTGCTCCTCACGAGAGCGACGTTTGGTCCTCCGGCGGCAAAGCAAAGCACCCGGGCGCGAGTTTCCGGTGGTGGACTATGGGCGGAAACGCGCGTCTCGAGCTACAACGCTCGCCATCATCCTGCCATGCTGCAGGCGGTGGGTGGCACGATGAGTCGTACAGGAGTCCTCCATGCTGCGACGGGTACGGCGGTGGTCCGTTCAGGCTGTCAATCGCACGCATTCACACACTCGGGTCGGCGTCCCATGAATTCGTCTGATAATGCTGAGCTGTCCCATTTGGAAGCCTAAAGGGCTGGGGGGCTAGACCGACACGCAATGAGGTTCCGCTGCTGCTGGTCGACATGTGAATGACGGAGAAGGTGTCGATCCTGCTTGTTGGCGACAGCTACATGTGTGTGTGTGTCTGTCTTCTTCTTCGTGCACTATATATTAACGCCGCGCGACTCGCGCTACGACATGGCCATGCTCCTCCACCGGCAGGGCTAGATGTGCATCCAGGTGAGCAGCAGCACGGCGGCGGTGGCGGGCGACGGCAGGAACTCGACGAGTCCGTCCTTCCAGTGGCATGAGTCGTCGTAGAGGAACTCCATGCTGCGGCGCAGCGACGGGTGCAGCGTGGCCGGCTCGTTCTCGAACAGCCACATGACGCTGGCCCAGACGCCGGCAGCCAGCAGCGGGTACACGTGCTGGAACTTGTGCTGCGCGAACGGTGCGACGCCCTTGGCCGCCAGCGCGCGCGCGGCGCCGATGACCACGCGCGACAGCAGGTACATGACGATCTGGAAGTTGACGCTCGAGTAGCGGCCCCAGACGAGGTAGCCGCCGACGCCGCCGGCCACCGCCGCGTGCCAGTGGCGCGCGGGCTTGCCGACGGCGGCCGCCACGCGGTGGCCCGGCAGCGACAGCTCGTTCTGCCGCAGCAGCGCCAGCAGCGCCTTGTACACGCCCACGAACAGCGCCAGGTTCCTGCTGTGCTCGAACGTCAGGCGCACCACGCTGCGCAGCTTCTCGCGCAGCGTCCCGTTGTGGAACAGGAACAGCATCACGAACGCTGCGGACCGGAGGGGAGGGGAGGTGGGACCAGCGTCATTCAACCGCGTCCTTAGGCTGGAGACGAGTACAGAGACGTACCATGGGGCGCGCGGACCTTGGTCCCGTAGTACGAGCCGTTGCGGACGCCCCGCAGGATGCTCAGCACGGCCTCCATCATGCTCGCGGCGGCTTGTTAATTAGCCGTCGATATCTATACAACCGCTGGGTCTCCGGCGCTCGCTCCGCCGCGGCTCGGTCGCCTACGCTGCCGCGCTGCTCTGCTCGGGCGCGGACGTGTCCGCTGTGCGTCCTGCGAAGCCCCCGGCGCCGTCGACCCGTGGGAAGTTCGAATCGCAGCCGACGATTGCGCCCGCAGAACTGGCGACGTCAGATTCCTTGGCGTCGCCATCTCATGGAACGTTAATCTAGGATAATGCCTCAATTTGATGTTTAACGAGGGGTCCTAAACTAGGAGATGTCCTGACCACGTCGTCGTCGTCACGGTCAGATCCGCCCTTCATTAGCTCTGACTATGTCAATAATGTGTGGTTGACCTTATATTCGGGACGTGTTGAAGTTGGCAAATGGTGACCGCGAAGTGATCATTCCCAACGCAGATCGTGACGCCTTCAAGCTCTCTCCAGCAACTCCGTGTAGGCCTGCGTGACGAGCGCGTAGACGCTGTCGAGCTCGCGGCGCCAGGCCGGCAGCAGGTCCACGGCGCGCCACTTGTCCGGGTGCCACTCGAGCGAGCGCCGGTGGTACGCGCGGCGCACGGCGCTCCGGTTCGAGCCGACGGCGACGCCCAGCCGCTCCCAACTGCTCATGTCTGCGCGCGGCACGTCTGTGTGGCTGTGGCATGTGAGGTTAGACAGTAAAGCATAGACGCGTGAGACCCAGGAACGCCTGCTAGAACGCTGGAGATCGTCCAGTGGAGACACGCACATTAGGAGGTCGTAAACCGTGCGCGGGATGGAGAACGCGAGCTGTCGAGGCGCTGGGAGTGGTGCGAGCCCGCCGGCGGTGGTCGCCCAGTGCTGCTGACAGTCGACGGCGTGGAAGAAGAGCTGGCGCGGCAGCTCCAGGAGCTGCTGGTCCCCGCTGGCGTCGCAGGCGGCCGCGCACTGGAACTGGTCGAGGAAGAGCGCGTGGCAGCGGCGGACCCGCGATTCCGCTTCCACGTCGGGGTGGATGCGGATCCACGCGATCTTCTCTAGTCCGTCTGGCAGCTCATGGAATCGGAGCGCGTAGCGGCCGGGCGAGGAGAACACCAGGTCGCTGAACACTGCCGAGCCGTTCACGATAGGCACGACGGTGCGTCCTGACAACGATGAGCTGCGTGGAGGACCCGAGTAAGACAGTGGCCACTTCGACGACGTTGATGCGTTCCCGCTTCCAAGGCTGCCAGTGCTGTCGCCATTTAGCGCGGCCTCGTACTCGGCGGAAGCATGGAGGTGTCCGGCATTCAGCGCCAGCATTTCGTCGCCGAACTGGTCGAACGCTTGCAGCGAGAGCGACAACGCGCAGTTCACGCGCAGCTGCTTGCAGTCGTACGCAACATGCGCGATCTCAAGCGACGTGAGCTCTGCGTGCACATCTCTACAGCGGCGAATGACGCCGCTAGTGATCGGCTCCGATCGGCGGAGGAGCACGGACGCCTCTTTGCTCAGACAGCGCGCCGGTAGCGTCGACGCAGCCCGGGAACACACACGAGCGACTGCCTCAGGTGGGAGGCGGAGCGTCGGGGAGACGGCTCGAGCACAGTTAGCAGGCATACTGCTGGTCGCTCGTGCGCACAGCAGCACGATCTCCCTCGCGCTCATCCCGTAAGGAGCCTCTTTCGCGCACTGAGCCGGTGCCTGCGACGTCGCGCCGTGGCACAAGTCGATCTGGTGCTGGTGGCTCTGGGCACCGGCTGTCAGCCTTGCTAAGTGCTGTGAAGCGCAACGAGCCGGGTCGACGGTGCTCGCCTGTCGGCATAGCGCTGCTTTCTCGGTCGGAGAGTAGGTCGACGGCGCTTGGTGGAAGCACTCGGCCGGAGCTGCGCTACTAGCGCCGGTGCACAAGATCATCACGAGGCTGGAAGTGTCGGGAACGTGTGTGCCGAGCGCACTCAAAGCTCGTTCAGCGCAGTCAACGGCTCGGTGCGGACGCTGAGAGGCGCCGCTCTCATTGCACAACGTGACGGCGTCCTCAATTGCCACTCGGCTGGACGAGATGTGCGGTTGGAGCCGACGAAGACACCGCTGCGGCGCGTCGGAGCTCGCTCGGCGGCACAGATCGACCGCCAACTCGGTGCTGAGGCGCCGGTCGAAGTGCACGGACGCGAGGCACTCGCTTGGAGCGAGGGAGGCGGCTTGCTCACACAAGCGGACAAGCAGAGCGGCGATGCTGCTCCTATCGTCGTCGCCTGTAGTCGGTCGCTGCTGCGACCGATGCCGGTTCATCACTGTTAGTATCGGATCAGCACGCGCCACGCAGTGCGCAGGGGACAAGTTGATGGCGCTGGCGCTCGAGCCGTCTGGACTATCGCCGCGAGTGATGGCACGTGCGGAGCAGAGGAGCTCGGACTGGGCGATGGACAGTGTCTTCGACGGGAGCAGTTGGACACAGGCACCGACGGCGCTCCCGTCGGTGGTACCTCGACACATCCTCGCGATGAACTCGGACAGTTGGCGGCGGCGCTGGGTTTGGGACGTCCTTGGCGCAGAAGGCAGCGACTGAAGCCGTCGGAAGGCGTCCTGCTTGAGCTTGCTGGCGCATTCGACTGGCGCAGTTGATCCTTGCATCGCTTGGTCGCACAGCGCTCCGAAGACAGCCGCGTCCATCCACTGCGTGAGCGAACGCTGAGCCTCGAGCATGCAAGCTTCTGGCCGGACTGGCGAATCTAACCCAGCACCAGTTACAGCAGCTTGTCGTGGCGATGACGTCGCTTTGGCGCAGGCCTCGGCGATGGCAGTCGCCGGGAGTCGCTGCCGAGCCAAGGTCCGTGCGCACTCGATGACAGGTTGGCGTCTGCTGCTGCTGTCTTGCGCCTCGCTCGACTCTGGCATCACGAATTCACAGAGCGGGAAGGAGGCAGCCACGCCCACGAGGCGAACGCCCTTCTTCACACAGGCAGCGAACTCGCTCACCATGTGCTGCCGTACGGATCTGCACACTCGAATCGCTTCCGGCTGCTCCTCGAGCGCGTCTCGAGCCAACAGGAACGCGCTTGAGTGCAGCCACAGCCGGAGACACTTCGCTGGCGCGGCGTCCTGCGCCGACCGGCACACGTCGACGAACGGCGACGGCGCGTCCGGAGTCACCTGGTGGAGCCGCTGGTGCATGGAGAAGTGAAGCCAGCAGTTCACAGGCGCCAAGTCGCGAGCGTTAGCGCACAGAGCGAGCACATGGGGCAGCACGCTGTCGGTCTCGCGCTTGGTCGCGGACGGCTGCGTCGCGCGGGACTCGAGCGCTAGCGACGCACACTTCGCGGGCATGGCCGCGTCGCTACTATCGCCGTCACCGAGACCGTCTGAGCCATAGTAGCGTTCATCATCGCCAGTCTCTGCGACGTCCAAGCGGACGGCCGAGCACAGGAGCTGCTTCTGCTGCGTGGTCAAGATGCGCGGGGCGAGAAGGACGCACTGCGCGTCGACGCTGCTGTCCAAACCCGGACGATCGAGTTGGGAGGCGACCGCAACGACCTCGGACAGGAGCAGAGCCGCCGTCACGGCTCGAAGCAGCGCTGCCCAAGCTGCTGGCCCTTGCCTCGCCATCGTCGACGGCTCCGTCCACTACGCGAGACACGACTCGTCACCAAGATCTACCGCTCGAGCCGCCGGTATAAATATCCTCCGATACAAGGTGCGCGCGCCGGCAGCACTGCGTGAACAACCCGTTGCTTGATTTCTATCCACATCATGCTCCACGACACGCACGCGCACACTCACAGCCAAAATCCCTCGTCCCCACCGCCGACGCGCGTTGTACCGCGCCTTCCGGTCCTGCCAGCCGCGCGCCGGAGGGCCTCAGTTGGGCTCGGCGAACGCCGGCGCCAGGTCGTTGAAGTACGGGTGGTTCATGGCGTCGGCGGCCGTGATGCGCTTGGCCGGGTCGTACTGCAGCATCTGCTCCAGCAGGTCCACGCCGTCCTGGTCGAGCGTCGGCACGAGGTGCTGCAGGTTGTCCGGCCGCGGATACATGGGGAAGTCGCGCTGTTCGTCACCGCATGCATCCCACCGGTTCGTCAGTCCCGTCAGTCACTGAAGCCAGCCAGCAAGCAAGCAAGCAGTCGTCCGCGCGCTGGCGCATCCATCGACAGAGACGCACTCGGTACTCGGGCAGGTCGACGATGGTCGGGTAGATGTCGACGGCGGGCGTGCCGAGCAGCCGGAAGATGCGGTCGAGCTGGTCCGCCTCGGACGTGCCGGCGAAGAGCGGTCCGCCGTTCGCCATCTCGGCGAAGATGCAGCCGACGCTCCAGATGTCCACCGGTGTCGAGTACTTCCTGTTTGGGTGAACACCATCGGCGTCAGCTCAAGCCGGTCGGCTGGTCGAACGATGCAGCGAGCGCCGCACCTCGAGCCCATGAGCACGTCCGGCGCGCGGTACCAGAGCGTGACGACCTCGTGCGTGTAGCTGCGCACGGGGATGCCAAAGGCGCGCGCGAGGCCAAAGTCGCCGAGCTTGAGCTCTCCCTCGCGGTTGATGAGCAGGTTCTGCGGCTTGAGGTCTCTGCTCGCCACACCACGCCCGTGGCTTCGTCAGTTCTTTAATTCTAAGGACACCCCAAGCGGATGGACGGCAAGCTCGACGACGCACCGGTGCAGCACGCGGTGCTGGTGGCAGTAGGCGATGCCGCGCAGGAGCTGGAAGAGGAAGGACTGCATTGCCACACGTGATAGATCATGACACGCGTCAGCTGCGAGTCGGTGGACAGGTAGGACGGACGGGATGAGAGCCTAGCCTACCTTCATGATGGGCTTCTCGAGGCCCTTCTCGCACACGTCGAGGTACTTCTTCAGGTCCTGGTCCAGGTACTCGAACACGAGCGTGAGCTTGCGCTCCGTGTGCACGATGTTGTACAGGCGCAGGATGTTCTGGTGCTGCAGCTCCTTGAGCAGCGAGATCTCGCGGATGGCCGTCGACGGGATGCCCTCGTCCTCGGCGTCCAGCCGGATCTTCTTGAGCGCGATGATCTCGCCCGTCACGCGGTCCTTGGCCTTGTACACCACGCCGTACGTGCCCTCGCCCACCTTCTCCAGCTTCTGGTACCGCTCCATGCTCTGCTGCGCTCGAGCCTCTCCCCCTTCTTCGCGCGGCGCAATGGGGCGAATGGGCCGCTTCCACCGCTTCCGATGGGCTCTCTTCTTGCGCCTCCCTGCGAAATAGATGGAAACGTGCAGGCTAGTTTCAGTAAATGAAAGGTAGATGAAATGCCCAATCACCCAAGAAACGGACGAGGAGGAGACGAAGGTTCGAAATTCCGGCGCGACATCAGCTTGGAGCGGCGCATTCATTCCAGCAGGTGACTGCCGCGCCTTTAACCTGTTGCGCGTCACTTTTGTGACGCAACGACCTCCGAGGAAAAATTGAATTCCACGGGTGCCGCGACCGGCTGGCGGGCGCCGTCGATCTCCATGACGAGTCGAGGGACCACGGCGACTGCGCTGGTCGGCGTCCACACGCCGCGCGCCGCCCGCTGCGCAGCCGCGCTCGGGTCCGTGTATAGCCCGGGCAGGTAGAGCTTGTAGGCCGGCATGTAGCGGTCCACAAAGTCGCGCAGCTCGTCCTTGGTCATGGCCGGCTTGTTGGCCTCGCGCAGCAGCTGCTCGGGCTCCTCGCGCCACCTGATAACAGAGACCGACATCCGCATCAGTTGTTGGTGGTGGTGGGGATAGCGCTACACTACTGGCGTCGGCGTTGGCACAGAGCGGCGGCGGCAATGCGTACTTGTAGACCCAGTCGACGTCGCCGACCTTGATGACGACCAGGCCGTCCAGCTCCCGGTAGAACTGCTCGTACTCGTGCAGCGCGGCGTTCACGGGCTTGAGGTGCTCGCTGTGCGCGCTGGCAGAGGGAAGCGATGGGCTTAGCTGCTTGGATGCTGGGCGATCGAGCACGCTCAGAAGACCGTACCTGAGCTCGGCGCTGGAGGGCTCGAAAGCCTCGAAGCCCATGCACCAGCCCTCGATGATCAGCACGTCCAGCGGACCTGCAGCGAGTCAGTCGCTCCGTGAGGAGGGCCGCCGAGTGGCACACGAGTCGCGGCGGTCACTACGGCGCGAACCTTGCTTGCGCACCCAGTCGGAGCGAGGAGCGCGGTCGCCGCGCCCGCTGTGCATGGACTTGTCGTAGCGCGGGATCAGGATCTCCTGCGTTGACTCCTTGCACTCGCGGATGACCTCGAGGAGGAGCGCGAGGTCCTGCGTCCCCGGGTTGCCGCGGTACTATAACAGTCCACAGGCCGTCAGCCTCGAGTGCCGTGAGCAGCTGAGCGAGCATATAAAGCGCAGACCTGCAGCAGCGGGTTGCCCGGGTTGGCCGCGGCGACCTCGAGCTGCTTGGCGCGTGTCCAGTAGACGTCGTCGAGCGACATGACGGCGCAGGCCTTGCCCTCGTGGGCCATCATCTCCTCCAGGTAGTCGCACACGGTGGTCTTGCCGCCGCCCTGCGGACAGCTGAGCCCGAGCACCACGCAGCGCTGGCCGCCGGGCGTCTGCGCCGCGCGCACCACCTCCTCCGTCCAGAGGAACATGGGCAGGTAGTAGTCGTCCACGCGCCGGCGCAGCGCGGCCTCGTCCACCGCCCGGCCGCCGCGCCTGGCCACGTCGCGCCGCAGCAGCGACTCCAGGTGCTGCCGCAGCCGCTGCGTCCGCTCCGCCACGTGCGGCGCCATGTCAAGGCGAGGTCCCTCTGCTTGGTCGCGAGTCGCGAAATGACCCGCGTGGCAATGATCCAAGCTGCTTGCGTGTCACTCCGCGGTCATGGCTGTCCTCGTGTTAGCGCGATAGCGCTCTAAAACGAAGGTCGATAATAAAGTCGTCATTATATACGACCCTCGATTTAGTGACTTTTCATTGAAGTTGGGCTTACGGTGCGCAATCGGGACTCGCTTACGTTGCGGCAGTGGGTTGTGTGTGTGTTCTCCATCCAGCAAGGGGTGCACTCACACCTATCGAAGCGGTCAGCCTCTTCTCCCCCTCGACTCGCTGCTGCCCATGGACTCGCCCGTGGCGTCGACGGCGGCGCGCCAGGAGGCGGACGACTGGGCGCTCGTGAACGACGAGGCAGAGTGCGCCGGGCGCCTCGGACGGGTCGGCGGCGGTAGGCGCCACCTAACCGACTGTTTCCGTGTGTGAACGGCAGGATTGTCGAGTCGGTGATGGCGGAGCATGCCGCGCCGCTGAGCGAGCAGCGACCCGCCTCGGAGACGCGGTTCGTGGTTATTGAGTCAGCCAGCTCGGTCTTTCCGCGTCGGCTCATTGCATGCTGCGGATGTGTCTTGTGAGAAGGAGCGACGCGGTTCCAGACGGGTACATGCGCCTGCGTCTCCGCATCGGTGCGTCGCGTCCGAGTGGCGCAGGCTCCAGTGCGTGTATGGCGCTGATACGTAGTGTTGTGGGGACCAGGCGAGCGCGTCCGTGGCGGCTGGTTCAAAGCGACGCAGTCGGTTGAGGAGTTCACCCAGCAGGTAGCGAGCGACCCGTGTGATGGAGTCCTGGACACAGCCCAGTGCTGACGTCGCGTGTGGATCGGTAGTTCTTCGCAGACGAGCTCGCGAATGGCAAGAAGATCCGTCTCATCTACCTGGTGAGAAGCGCACGTGAGGGCTCCCTCGATCTGTTATGACGCTGCTAAACTCTGCTGCGTATGATTGAAGGGCATGCTTCTCACCCCGGGCCGATCGATGGGCGAGTACGGCGTGGAAGAAGACGGCGTCGTCCACTGCGTCGTCACAGACGCGCGTACGGTCTTGGCTACTAGTCGACGGTCTTGGGCGTAGCACTGACACTATGTCACTTGATGCGACAGCCCCAGCTGTGCACCCGGAGTCGGCGCGGGACACGGAGCTCAAGGGCCTGTCGAACCCGTCCAACGTGCTGCTGGTGCTCACGGGCGTCTTCCTTTACGGGCTCTGGACGCTGCTGTACCACTTCCCGCACTTGTTCTCGTGGAAGTCGATCCTGCTGCTGTCGGTCTTCAGTGCGCTGCACATCTCGGCGCTCGTCTCGCGCTTCGCGTCGTCCTGAGCGCCACGGACGCGTCGAGGCAAGCCACAGAGAAGCGGCAGGCAGCAAGACGCTGTCCGTGCAGCGTTCCTAGGTGTCGTCGTCGTCACTTGGCCCTCCCCCCCACGCGCGTGGAGTTTTTGAGCGTACTGCAATGTACTTCTATTTGATGGCCACCATCTTCTGAAAGGAACGCGTGACTGCATTGCAAGGGTTATTAGCTGATGAGACCAGAAAGCAAAGACGACACCTGAGACCGACCGGGCATTCGGCTGCTCGCTTACTTGCGCCGGCTGAGCAGGAAGGACGCGCCGGCGATCGCAGCCGCTGCCGCCGCGTAATAGACGATTCCCAACGACGTCTCGGTGGCCGACGCGGAGTGGACGAACGCGTGTCGGACGGCCATGCCGTCTCGTCGATTTGTCATGCGATGCGGCACGATCAGCCGGATGTACTTGTTGCCCCACATACGCGCGCGATTCACCGCGTCCCTCAGGTCGTCGTCCTTGAACAGCAGCACCTACGAGCCATCCACAATCGAGTCGTGAGCAACGACCACAGGGAGTCAACAGGCTTAGACACGTACGTGGTCTCCTTCATCGTCAACGTAATGGACGCGTCGGATGGTGTGGTCGCCCAGCCGCGTTTGCACGTCTTGCAGTAACTCCTTGAGTGACTCGGCCGAGCTCGTGAACCGGTGGTTGTTGCCGTAGCAGTCCGCCAGCTTGAAAACAAACACGTCAGGCGTAGGATCGTCCGTCACAGGGCCGTCGCCATGCACTGGATCAGCGTCAGGCACGCCGCCGCCTCTAACCCCTTCGGCACGTTGCTGCGACTCCTGGAAATCGCGCCACGTTCTCGACTGGAGAGCTGACTCGACTGTTCTTGACAGAGTTTCGGACTGGACGCGCTCACTGTCTCTGTGAGAGGAGTTCACATCCGACTGTGTGTCATCGAGGTCGTCGCCGTCGGCGCCTTCGTCTGTGCGCACCAAACTGCTGCGGAACTGGTCCCAGAGCGGCTGCACGCTATCGTTTTTAGCACCCTGGAAGGATCTCATCTGCTCCACGACGCCACAAGTGACCTGAAGCACGTCGACCAGCCCGAAAAGCTTGCCTTCGGCGTCGAATACGGGCACATGAAGGAACCGTCCGTTGTGCATCGAGTGCAGCGTCTCGAGGATCGTCGTGTCCAGAGTAGCCGAGTGCGGGTTCTGTGTCATGACGCGTGAGAGCGGACACGTGATCGGGTCCAGGTCCATGGAAACAACGCGCCGCATCAAGTCCTTGGTCGTGAAGATCCCCACTACTCGCTCACCCTCGCACACCATCACTTGGACCACAGCCGTGACGTCAGCATCGACAAACACCAGCACAACAGCGAGTAGAGCACCACGGACGCACCTGCCGACCGCTTCTTTTCGAGCATGAGCTGCGCAGCTTCCAGCGCAGTGGCGGTCGGCTCCATGATGAGCACGTCCGAGCCCTCCGTGAGGATCGCCGACAGCGTCGGCAGGAACAACTGCATGGCATTACCACATCACTATGAGCAGCCAGCACCAGAGACACTTTAGTCCACAGCAGAACGCCATACCTTTTCCCGCAGCGTCTCAAATAGGTTGTCTCCGGCGATGCCGCTCAAACGGCGCTGTATCTTCTTGACCGTCTCCTCCAGCCGCTTGGACGACACCTCGTACGCGTGCTCGAGCTTCGATATGGCCTCGTACATACACTTGGCGATGTCCAGAATACCTATGACTGCGCGTTCGTCCACACAGCACACACACACCACGCCACCAGTCAGTATCATCGCGACTTGCAGGCCGCTTCCCTTCCTCGACGCCCACCCTTATCGTTGTCGGCGACCGGCAGGTGGCGGAACTGCCCCGAGATCATCTGCTGGAGCGCGTCGATCGCGCTCGCGTGCACCGACACGCAGGACGGGTTGGGCGTCATGACGTCGCTCACGCGCGTCAGCTTCGGGCTCTTGCCGACCGCCACGACCTTGAAGGCCACGTCGCGGTCCGTCAGGATGCCCGTGAGCAGCCCGTTCTTGTCCATGAGCAGCGCCGCGTCCGTCTGCTTGTCCACCATCGCGCGCACGCACTGCGCGACCGAGACGTGATCTCCCTGCAGCAGCGCGCGCGACGGCCGCAGCCGCTTGACGCTGTCCCTGCGCCGCGACGGCGGGGACGGCGTCCGTCTGCTGCTGCGAGCGCCGCGCGGACGCGTCGACACGCCGACGCTGCTCCCGCTGCCGATAGAGTCAGTCGACGCCGCCGCCGCGTCCTCGAGCGAAGGCGTGGCCGGGGTTTGGCCAGTTGCTGCTGCTGCGGTGGCGGCGGTGGCGTCGTCCGCGGCCGCGCGCTCCCGGTCGCGCCGCGCCGCCACCTTCTTGGTCGAGAAGACCAGGTGCTTGGGCCGCCGCATGCCGCCGGAGCAGATTCGCTTCGAGCTACGCGCGGTGGTGCCGTCGGGCGGGCGGGCGGGCGGGCGGGCGGGACGGGGGGCTTTTCTCTGATCGCCGATCGCGCTTCTTCTCCTTCTTCACTTCGTCACTGGGACTTTTCAAGGTTCGCGCGCGGAAACCAATTGATTACGGGGATTCGCGTAGTTTTCATTTGCGTTTCACGCGCAATGCTGCTGAATGTATGTGGATGAGATCGCGAAGGTTGGCGTGACCGCGGGAATATTACGGAGAACACGCATGCACGCGACCCCTCAAAGCACCACGCGTTCTTCAACGTCACAAGAGAAATCAAGTGGTCGACGACAAGATAAGCCATCGAAAGAAAGCAGGCGGCATGAACGCTTCTGTGCGATAGCGCCTGGAGCCAGAGGTAAGTTATCGGCCGCAGGACCGGAAAGGCGCGCATCCGGAGTTCGCTCGTGCTGCCGACATTCCGGCGAGGACTCCGGTTTTGCCGACGATACTTCACATCGTCACGATTTAGCATCATGTAACCAGATGGCGATGCTTGGGTCAACCGGCCACTTTTATCTTGGAGCTCGTATGCTCTCGATTTGGAAGCCAGGCACGCGCTCTGATTGGCCAAAGGCGCGCGAAAACGATGAACCTTCATTCTCTTCATGAGAGTGCATGTTTTGTACATAGTTGCATACAGTAAATGATTTGTTGCAATTCAGGCAGTGGGCATCTAGGTCCCAAGCCAAACCGAGAAAGGAGAAGGAAGAAGCGGCGAAGGAGCATGTCGAGCGACCCGATCTACCTCGTGGAGGGCTCTCCGGACGTGCCGGACGACGCGCGGCTGGTCTCGGACGACGAGGCGCGCGCGGCCGGCAGCCTGCTGGCGCTGCGGCTGGACGAGATCCTGTTCGCGGCGGCCACGGTCGCGCTGCAGTTCGCGTCGGCCGAGTGCCCCGTGCAAGCCGTCAACAGCATTCTAGAGTTCGCGGGCGTCGTGCTGTCCTTCGAGGCCGAGGAAGCGGCGCAGCGCACCGTGCACACGAACGCGGACGACGACTTTCTGGCGCTGTCGCTGCCGACGCGCGAGCAGCTGGCGCTGCCGCCGGGCGTCAGCGTGGACAGGTGCGTGCTGGTCGTCGCGGACTGCACGTCCAAGGACCAGGGCTGGGCGTCGGACGGACGGGAGCACAACCACACGTACCGCGGCTGCTGGTCGTGGAACGAACTCGCGGTGAGCAAGCGCAACGAGGCGGGCGAGCTCGTAGAGGCCGAGCGCGTCCGGCTCTGCTCGAACCACCGCGCCGACTCGGCGTTCCGACGCCACCGCCGTTGCTACCGCCCTCCGAGCCCCATCCTCGACGTGATCGCGCCTGGCGACGACGTGCGCATCGTGCAGCGGTCGCAGTTCCCGGGGTGGACGAACACGGCCAAGTACGCCAGGCTGAGCGTCAGCTTCGCGGTCGAGTTCGAGGACGAGTTCTCGTTCGCGGACGTTCGCTTCCCGTTCAGAGCGAACCGCCACGCAGTGCCCAACGAGGCGCGCTCCGAGATCTCTTGCTGTCTGCAGTAAGGCGCGACCAGCTTGCGCATCCAGAGCGCGCTCACTCTCCACCACATGCATAGATTTGTGCTACACACTTCAAGTAGATGCGAACGCGCTGCTCTCCGACTCCGTTCTGGAGGTGTGCGAGGTGGTGCCTCACAGTACAGTGTAGCCGCTTGTCTCGATGTGTGTCTGCTCCTCTCATTTGATTTCTGCGCGCATCTTCGGCTCATTGCTCCGTCGTCACTAGAGTTGCCAACTTTGGATCCAACTCATCCCCAACTGGCCAACTTTGGTGTCAAACTCAACTGCCCCCCAACTTACCCCCAACTCACCCCTAACTGTCTAGAAGTCGACATTTGTATGTTGATCCTATATTTTGTATGGTTCATTTGAAGTAAGTATATCAAATTGCATCTTTGTATACTTGATTTATGTGGTATACATCACCGAATTCAACGCAGCAAGCTTCACTACTAGAACAACCAAGAACGAAAGCAGCTGCACCAGCCGGAGAGCGCCGCAGCTTAAGCACGCGCCGGGGCGTTTGTATCGGAGCTCGTGAACTGGCAGTCGAATCGCGATCGCCTCAAGCTGCGCCGACGAGCTGAATAAGTCGACGACCTCCGGAGCGGTCCGTAGTCGAGGTCAGTTTCAAGCTCGCCGCGAACGCGCCTATGTTGGCGGTGTTGCAAAGAGCGTTGCGGCTAACGTTTTCCGAGGATCTCGCGTGTTTTACAGAGGAGGAGGTGGAGAGCAGCTTCAGAACGCATGCGGGTCTGGACGTGAGCGTCCCATCTTGTGCGGGGACGGATGGCATCGCGCAGACAGTCGCGCAGAATGTTGTGTCGCTCGCTTTTGTGCGCGTTGGTGAGAAGGTGGGTCAAAGACAACGCCACCAGTACATTTACGGTGCGTAACGAAGTTTACACTCACAGCGTCAAGACTACTGGTAGCCTTTGCCAACCACACTGCTACGACGACTCCTTCCGCTTGATATCCGGTATGTTTGCGCCGGCAGTACACGCGATCTAGTGTTGATGATGAGGCTAACTAGTTTGGTTCCGCGCGCAGCCTATTATCACGAGCAAGTCGAAGATGGCGTGTCTGCAGGGCGTGTTGGGAGATACTGATCAGCGGTACGCTTCGTCCTACTGCTTTGTGTCCGATTTTGTTCATGTGTGGCCGCCGGTGTTCACGACAGGTCGCTATTTAGTGCTTGAGCTGCCGCTGGCGCGCGAAGAGCACAAAGTTTCCTAGCGCCACGTTCAGCTGCGGGTGCGTAACGAGGACGCGGCGGCGTGCGGACAGAGCGCGCGCCGGCATGGCCTTCAGCTCGCCCTTATCATCCAACAACTCCGCGTTCCGTTATCGTAGATCGCGGTTGCGCACACCACTACTCATCACCGCCACGTCACCTTGCCAATGTATGAATGTAGACAACATGCATTAGCGCGGGCGGAGGGCACAAGGCAGACGACACTCAGATCCACAACTTTTTTTTAGGTACGTAGTGTCTACACGAAGCGTCATTTATCTCTGCATTGCTCCCAGAACTCACATTTGACGCTCCTTACATTTTAGATGCGCCAGTTCTCTGCCACAAACACGAGGTCCCTAACCATGTCAGGTTCTAAGGAGCTGCGCTTGACGGTCACAATGTTTCCGCTTGTGGAGAATGCTCTCTCGGACGGAACACTTGTGGCCACAACGCCGAGCCATTTCCTCGCTAGCCGGCTCAGGTTCGGATACTTATGTCGATTCACTCGCCACCATTCGAAAGGATCATCGCATGTCTTGACGTGTTGCTTCTCTGCTGTGTAGCGGGTAAACTCGTCGTTGCAAATTTGCTCCAAGTTGGCCGTCGCGAATTCATCGAGGTCATCAACAAACATGTCTCCTAGTACGTCGCCGTCATCATCGGCGATAGGATCTGTCAATCGGTGAACAACCCCGACTGGACTTTCATCAACGCTGAGTCTGTTGAAATGCTCCGCGATCTCGATAGTTGCGCGAACGATGTCTGCACAAGCAACCGGCCGGGTGGCGTCTGTCAGGTGGTACATTTTCCGAGACACTCGTGGGTCTAGAAAAGCTATCCACGCCAGATTGGACGCTTGCAAAGCGGCAAACCGCGTCTCGAACAACTCAAAAATGCGCATGCGGCACGCATTCATCAGGAGTCTTGTTTCGTCGACGTACACCTCGTCCCCTGCAATCGCAAAGATACGGTCGAATAGATTTCGATTCGTTAGACGCCGTCGGATACTTGACATCGCTGGCAGTATCATCGGGAGTGTCGGATACTTCTGGCCGCTCAATGCTTCAGTTGCCTTGCTGAATGATGCCAGTAGCGTTCTCAAACAGGTGATGGTCAACCAGTTGGCATCTTTTGGCTGGAAGAGAGTCCTCTTGATGTACTCAAACTCGCTCCGACCAGCCGCAGTGCCCAGGTAGCCATAGAATACGCGAATGGCTGGTTTAAGCGTGATGAATCTCTCGAGCATATCAAAACAGCTATTCCATCGAGTAGGACAATCGACGATCAAGTTCAGCACAGCATGAGGCGGCGTCTTCATCTCGTCTTGCTGGATCTTGG
>JAADXX010000770.1:0-13231 GCA_023338025.1 Phytopythium oedochilum
ACGTATGCGTTCTCTCCGATGCCTACGCCTCCTGCGACAGCGAGCGCGCCAGTGGTAGATGATGTGGAGCCGGTCGTTCCACCGATGTTGACGTCCCTGGCGATGCCGACACCACCCGATACGACCAGCGCGCCGTTCGTCGATGCAGTGGACTGCGTGATTGCTCCAACGTAGAGTTGCTTGGCGATGCCTGCTCCTCCAGCGACGATGAGCGCTCCGTCGGTCGAGGTGGATGCATCCGTGGTGATTTCAACCTTGAGCAATCCTGCGACGTATGCGTTCTCTCCGATGCCTACGCCTCCTGCGACAGTGAGCGCGCCAGTGGTTGAATCTGTTGCTGGTGTTGTCTCTAAGATGTTGACGTTTCCTAACGTTACTGTGGCACCCCCGTTTGATACCAAGAGTCCGCCTTGTGAGATTGTTGTCTTTCCTGTTCCAAGGACGGAAAAGATTTCGCCGGTCGCGCCCTCTGCTTTCACCAAGTAGTAATCCGTATCAAACGGAGTTGGAGTCATTGCTGTCACGTGCAGTACGCTTCCAGTGTATTGGGTGCTGGGTGCTGCTACAATGAGCGCATCTTGAGTGTCCGATTGCGTTGTGATCGTGGAGCCTCCGTTTTGTACATCCAGTCCACCAGCGAAGATCGTCTCACCACCGTTGAAGATGTGCAAGCCTCCCGTTTCAATGGTTTGCCCCGTGCCCGTTACGTACAGCCCGCCCCCGTCGATTGTTGCTCCACCAGCCTTGACCATCAGCCCACCACGGTTAATTGTGGTCCGTCCAGTGTCGCCGATAGTGGTCAGAGTAAATCCATTGGCGTTGGTTGTGAAGAGGGTGTGGCCTTGGGATGACGTAGACTGGATGGACAATGCGTCTCCTGTGAACGATGGATCAGTCGGGCTCACTAGTAACACTTCAGCGGCGGGATCGGAGTTGTAAATCTTGCCGCCACCAACACCATTGACGACAAGACCTCCGTTGGCAATGGTAGTCTTCCCTGACGCCTCAACGGTAAAAGCGTCGATCCCATCCGCATTCGCGTCGATCAGTACGTAGTCCGCGCTCGGATACCGCGACGGGGTGTCCGCATCGAGAGCAAACAAAGATCCTGTGAAGGCTCCATGGTAGTTCTGGACGGTTAGTACCGAAGCAGCAGCTTGGACGTCGTGTATTGTGGCGCCCCCGGTTTGGATGGAAAGACCTCCCATGTGAATGGTCACCAACCCGTCGCCCCGGATGTTGACCATCGCCGTGACTCCTGCCGTCTTCGTTTCAAACAGCATAAAGGACGGAGAAACGGATTCGGCAGTCACGACGCGCAGTGCTGACCCAGTGAAACCAGAGTTGGAATTCACGACGTCGAGTGTCACATCCGTTTCGCTCGAGCTTGTGACTGTCGCCCCACCGTCGACCACATTGAGTCCTAAAGTGGTTATCGTGGCTCCTGCTTGGACACGAAGCGACCCTGTCGAAATCTCCATGTCGCCTTGCAGCAGCTTCGTGTCGCCCATTCCGTTCATTGTCAGAATCGGATACGTCGCCGACTCGATGTAGATGAAATTGAAATCATCGCGCGACCCCTTCGTGGTCTGGAGATGAAGTACGTTGCCTTCATACGTCAGTCCCTGGGGGTTCACGAGAAACCCGTCGTTATCGTCGATACTGTCGGGAATATTCGACGGCTGGTGGCAGTCGACGCCTTTGAAATCTGCGTAGCACAGGCACAATCCAGACGAAAAGTCGCAAATTCCGCGGTTTGCGCAGTACTCGTGCTCTGGAGTCACGTTTGCACAAGTCGCCACTCAGTCAGCTTGGTCTGTCACTCCCAGCAAGCAAGCATGAACTATCTTACCAATGACATTCGTCGCGACAACATCAGCGATGGCACAGGTCGGACTGTTTGCGCTAAGTATCCCGCTGATGTCGCACGTGAAGCTCGTGAGCGGAGGGTTTCCGAAGTGGAAGAGCAGGTTGTTTTCTCCGTCCATGTGTCCCCACTCCGTGAACGCGACCGTGTACACGGCGCCATTTGTCGTCGGGTCTTCGCTCGATATGGCGCATGATACATGCCGCACATTGCGCATCTTCTCGAATGCGCTGGCGCAGGATTCTTCGGTGTTATCCGCTACGCTTGCGCTCAGGGTTGCGACTTCGCCATTGAAGTGGACTTTGACTACTCCCGAGAGAGCAGGCCCGGTACCGCCCACCGTTATCGCGATGGTTCGGTATCCTTGTCCAGTCGTCAGGGGATCGTCGTTCTTGGGACACATTTCTGCGCGCGGCACAGTATTATAACGTGTCACTGGGCATGCACGCGCCGACAAGAACTCCCACAAGAAAGTTGTGTGCAGCACGTACTCAGCGAGCAGTCGGGGCCGGTGTACCCTAGGTCACAGAAGCAAGACGAGATGCTTTGCTTCTCCCAGTTGGAGTATTCTGGCCCAACACCGTTTCCTCCAAGGCCAGGCAAAGTGTCCGGCCCGTACTGAAGCCCCAGAGTCTCCAGCGAGTAGCACAGCCCGTGTCCAGAGCAGTCCGATGGACAGCGCACTATTAGGACAAGGAGAAGCAAGTAAGGTAGCTGTCCAGAGTGGAGCCCAGATCTTGCGGGCACTCACTTCGTTGACAGGCTGCACCGGTGAATCCTGTAAAGCACGAGCACTCGCCCTTCCACGACACGAACGCTCGGTTAAAATCGCCCCTAGACACGCACGACTGCAGGGATGTCTCTGACCGTACCTTGGCATAGTCGCACAAGCCCCTGTTCGAGCACTCGGCAGGTGCATGCGCAACATTCGCTGCAGTCGCCTTGTCGGTCCACGCAACGCCAGTCGGACACTCGCGCATCGAGCAGTCTGGTGCGAGCGTCCAAGCCGGCTCACAGACGCATTGGCTGTTCCAATAGGGCACACGAGGCAGAACGACTTGGTCCACGTTGCTCCGTAGAATGGAGATATTTTGTTGCGAGTCCGTACTTTGCGGGCCCACATTGCCCGTGGCCCGAGCACGAGTTGGCGCAAGCGGCGTCGACGGCAGCGGGGGCGAGCACCGCCAACAGCGCGAGCGGGAGCAGGACGGCGCTGCGGAATCCTGTACGCGCAGGTCGCGGGGCAGGCGTCATCTCTTTCGTTTGGTCGGCGCAACAAGGGGAGTGGATCCCCCCAAAGATCGCTTTTTCGCCCCTTTGCGACCTTTCGGCTTGGCGACACCATTTCGCTAGTCGATGTCACAACGCAGTCGCGCGTAAACATCGATCTGATCTGGATTGGAGACTGGTCGGGCGTGGCGTCCATCTCCGCACCGAAACTGCGCGACGATCTCTCGGGCGTGACGCCGCGGCGCTTGCGTCCGTTGGCTGAGGGCATGTGCAGGTCCTCACAGCCGTGCGCTGTCTTGGACGCGTCGAGCTTGAGCAGCTTGCGCTGATCTGCTGCGCTCTGTGCGTCGATGCTCACAGCGACCGCGACGACCAAGGGGCGCCTCCGTCAATGTATGCACGGAATGAACCCAGCCCGGTCGGACGCGATCTTCGGACTCGCTGACGCGACCACAGAGACCGCCGGCAGGAGCGCTCGCTTTTTAGAATCGATCGCACACGTCCTACGCGACTGCAGCATCCCGAACGTACGCGACCTCTGCGACAACGGAGCTCGTGCGAACTCGTTCGGTTCGAGCGTAACGCCAAGATTCGCTGCCGCCACGGGGCGCAATGGGACGTAGCGTCCGCAGCACCACCTGCGAGGCAAAACGGAGCAGACGAACGCGCGAGTTCGAGCACGTCCTGGACGCCGCGCGTGTTGACACTGAGCGTGAGCGCCGGGCTCTGCTCGCCGACGGCCGACAGCAGCGAGGCCATGTACCATGCGTACACCAAACTTGGTGCTCACTATCGCGTCGGTTTTGTAGACATAAGAACATTTTAATTTAATTGACTCTAGCATTTCATTCTCTTTGAAAGTCTAACAGATATTCTGTTTGAAGGGAAAACGATATCGTTTTTAGAAAGTTTTAAATGATCTTATAAGTAGCAATTACTTTGCATATAACAATAATTAAAACATAAAAATACATATATTCCGTTTTATCGCAAAACAACTTTTGTCACGTATTTATAAACTTCATTCATCGTTTTATTACGGTAATCTAATCAGGCGAAAAAACTTTGCGAAATTTACGCTTGAAATAATGTATTGTACATGTATTTGCCTATACATACAGTATATATTACAGTATAACCACATGTAAATATGCAATTAAACGTTTTATATTGTCAAAATGCGCATGTGCGACAAAACTAAAAAATGTTTGCAGACATTTTTTACGGCGAGTTTCCGTCCAAAATCGTTCTATCGCTTCAACAAATGGGATTTTAGACGTAGACGATCTTTTCTTTTTCGAAGAAACTCACTCAGACCTCAAGATCAACGACGACGACGATGGCGGTCGAGGGCGGCGGCGGTGGCGCGCCTGGCGCGACGGCTGCGGCTGCGGCAGCGTACGCGCTCGTCGAGGTGGCGGCGGACCGCCCGCTGAAGAAGCCGGCTCAGATCGAGCGGGTGCTGAGCAGCGCGTTCGCGTGGGGTGACCTGGCGCCGCTCGCGTTCCTGGGCACGTCGGACGGCGCGCTGCACTGCTACGTGCCGACGGGCGGGTCGCCGCCGCCGCCGCAGCCAGCGGCGTCCCTCGCGTTCCACGCGGTCTACAAGAAGGTTTTCCACGCGAACGCGCAGTTCCTGGACTCGTGGGGCGTTTACGCGACGGTCGTCGACGCCAAGCTCGCGCTGTACTCGCTGCCGCTGCAGACGAACGCGCAGCTGAACGGCAAGGGGAGCAGCGACGCGCGCGCGCAGAGCGTCGCGACGCTCGAGGACTCGAAAGGAGCGGTGCTGATGGCCGCGCACGAGCGCGCCAAGGTCGTGTGCTGCCTTACCAAGCAGAGCACGCTCAAGATCTACGACTGGACGGTCAACTCGGTGCTGGAGGCGCGCGCGCAGCACGAGCTCTCGGCGGTGCTCGTGTCGCTGCCGAGTCTGCTCGCCGCGCTCCCAGTGCAGCGCATGCTCATGATGGGCGAGAGCCACGTGCTGCTTCTGCTGCAGAGAAAGGAGTGGTGCGTCGTGAACCTGGACAGCGGTCGCGTCCTCCAAGTCCGAGCGCAAGACAGCGAGAGGGCAGCGGAGTTGGACGCGATCTCCGCTGCGGTGGAGCTTCCGAGCCGCCACGCGCGTCTGCGCCAGCACTTGGTCAACGACGTGCTGTTGGCCGGCAAGCACACTGCCGTGCTCGTTTCGCTGTGCGAAGCGACCGCCGAAGAGGAGGACCCTGCTTCGCAAGGGAACGATGCCGACGCGGACGCGGTGGCCGAGGTGACGAAGCATCTTGCGGCCGTGGCGAACAGCCACAACAAGCTGCCGAATTTGTCGGACGACCGCGCGCGTGTGCGGGTGGAGCACGCCCTCGAGTATAACGTGGCGCCGCGGGCTGCCTACTACCACCACCCGTTCCTGTTGCTCGACCAGGGCGACCGCGTGGCGGTGCACAACATCGGGTCCATGCGCGTCATCCAAACGCTTCCTATCAAGTCACTCTATGGTGCGTGCGCGGCCATATCAGTGCCGTCGATGCGGCCAAAGGCACACAGTAGTCGCAGAAGCGCCAGTCACTACGCCTCGCTTCCGCCATATCAGCAGCTCCAGTGGCTATCCGCTGAGAACCTGACGCCGAGTGTGTTCGCTGTCGCGTCGCCGTTCTCGCTGCAGATGCTGCAGATGCAGCCGATCACGCATCAGCTCCAGCGCTCCGTTGGCTTGCACCGGCTCGACGACGCGGTGGCTCTCTGCAAGCTTTGCTACGACGAATGCGCCATCAGCGAGGAGGAGGAGCGCCAGATCTATGCAAACTACGCGTTTGAGCTCTTCCGCAGCCGAAACTACGCCAAGGCGATGGCATTCTTTCTCGAGTCCCAGATCAACGTCATGGAGGTCGTGTCGCTGTACCCTCGGGACCTGCTGCCGCGCAAGGCAGTGGCGACCGGCCAACTTTCGGTCGACAAAGCGCGGGCCGGAGAGCCAGGACAGTCGATAAAGCTCGACGAGGGAGCGCTGGAGAAGAGTTTGCAGGCGTTGAGCGTATTCCTTCGGTATCGGCGTGAGGCTGCACAGCGTAAATCGGGGACAGTGAAGGCGGGGTCAAGCCGAATGAAGCTCGAGTTACCAAGTGATGGCGCGGCGGATGATAGCGAGCTCGAGCTCATCGACACGATGCTTGTCAAGTGTCTCGTGCTCGGTTGCGAAAGTGCTGGCGACAAAGTCAACGCTCAAGCAGAGCAAGAGCTTCTGGACGCCGTTCACAGCCGTAACGTCTGCGATATCGGCGAGGTCGAGATCTTCCTGCGCGCCCATCGACGATATGAGCAGCTACTAGCGCTGTACTCTACGCGCAAGCTGCACCGGAAGGCGCTAGAGCTTCTGGAGGACTTGGAAAGGAACGCGTCGAGCCCAGCGTCGCCGACGTCAGTCCTAGAGACGCCGACACCGCCAGAGAACTCAAGCGATGCGACTACTCCTCCGGATTATCTTGTACTGACAGCTGAGTACTTGCGCCGACTGGGGAAGTCGAAAGCGGAACTCGTGTTCGAGTTTTCGCGCCGTGTCATTTACATTCGTCCGTCGCTGGGGTTATCCATCTTCACGCAGCGGCGCGTTCGCGACCGCAAGGAAGACATTGACCCCGCGAGCATCCTCCAGCACTTGAAGACTTGCCAGATATCAACAGCCTCATCTTCAGCGGCGGCAGCTACAGGTGACAGTGCTGAACCAGGCGACTCAACTGACACTCTGCCGCTGACAAACAGTCGCTTTTTAGCGATCGAGTACCTGACCCAGACCATTTACCAGGGCAAGCTCCGGCTTCCATCACGGCTCCACGACGAAGTCGCGTACTTAATTCTGGATGCGATCACCTCCGAAACATCAAACACGTCGCCGACACATGGCGTTGTGCGGTTGGCGAGCCGAGTGTCGTCCCAGCGAGGCTTCGTTGGGCTGCTTCGCCGCAAGCTGCTGCAGTTCTTGGAATCCAACGTGTCGGACTACCACCCAGAGCGCATGCTCAGCCGCACCCCCGCGGAGATGGTGGATGAACGCGCTGCATTGCTGTCAAAGCTTGGGAGACATCACGAAGTGCTCCAGTTGTACGCGCTGGAGCTGAAGGACGCGAGTCTCGCGGAGGCGTACTGCAACCGGTGCTACGAGGCGAAGTCCGCCGATTCTGCCATCTACACGACGCTGTTGCGCCTTTATCTTCGCCCATCGCCAGTGGCAGCGACGTCGTCGAGCGTTGGCCAGCCGTCGTCAATGGCGACCTCGCCACCCAAGCTGGGGTGGCAGCGGTCGACTTCATCGGTAACAGCATCCTCGCTGCCGAGCGAGGCCGTCGCTGCCGCGGTGAACGTGCTGAACAAGTACGCGGAGCGCATCGACGTGCCAACAGTGCTGGATCTACTGCCTCCGGACGTGCCAGCAGCATCTCTCGCCCTGTTCTTTCGACGCGTGCTTGAGCGCCAAGTCGAGCAGATGCGCAACGGACAAGTCAAGAAGCAGCTCGCCAAGATTGAGAACTTTCGCGTGCGCGACGTGCTGTCCACGAAGCGCAAGGGCTCGGTCACGGTCTGGTCGTCGCACTGCTGCCAGTCGTGCGGCAAGACGCTAGGCGTCGGTACGTTCGTGCGTCTCCCGAACGGCGCCTTGCTCCACTACTCGTGCCAGCCCTCGCTCCGTCCGTAGCGCCAAAGGCACGAGAACGGATGGAATCGGAAGGTCCTGCGTGAAACATGATGATAATTCTGTCTGATGCTTGTGCAACAGGTTTGATAAGCGTGGTCTTAGGGTGGTGTTTGATTCCTGCATGGCAGGTCGTGGTCTCCCAACGACACAGGCTTCTTCCAGGACGACTGACCGGAAAGCGCGTCGAAGTAGTAGAAACGCTCCGACTCTGGGTCCCAAAGCTTCTGGATGCGCGCGTGAAGCTCCGTGTGCAGCTGAAGCCGCGCGTGGCCGCACCGCATGAAGGTCTTGACGATGTCTGCTGCCTCGCTTCGCTCCGTGACCGTGTGGGTCCGCCGACGCTTGCGCCGATGGCGCTTCCCGCCCCCGACACGCTCTTTGATGTCCGCGTCCACGGTCTGCAATACCGACGGCTTCTCCCACCGCACGACGCCGGTTTTGGTGTTGTAGAAGTAGAAATGCTCCGTCACGGGGTCGTAGATCTTCTCGTACGCGTCGAACAGCAGCGCGCGCAGCTCACGGCGAGCGCGGCTGGCACGCCACGCTCGCTGCAGCAGCCCCGCGGCCTGGTCAGCGGTCATTTGCCGGAGCCGTTGCAGTCGCCGCTTCTTCCGCTTCATTCTCGCCTTCTCGCTGATCACAGGCAACGCAGACTGCGGTGCTTTGACTGCTGTTGAAAGCGGCGGCGCGGGTGCGCTGCTTGAAGTCGACACGTCCGGGTCCGCGGGACCCCGAGAGACGTTCAAGTCGCTGGTACCGAGGATCGCGGGCTTCAGCCAAGTGGAAGTGCCAGCGACGCGGTCGTAGTAGTAGCATTTTCCTGACGCGGCGTCCACCATCTTGCTGTACCGACGCCGTGCGCGCTCCACTGCCAGCTTTCGAGCGGCGAACCTCCTGTACAGCGCTTGGATGGTCGTGGCGGCGGCGTCTTCGTCAGAGAACTTTTCTCGGCGGATGCGGATGCCACCGCGTCGCTGCTGCACTCGCGCTGGCTGTTTACTGCTAATGCCACCGCGCCTACCTTGCTGTACGTCGTCATGCTCGCCGAGCATCTTGAGCACGCGAGGCGTCTGCCACGACGACTCCTTGGTCACCACGTTGTAGTAGTAGAACTGGCCCGAGTTGTCATCTAGGACCTTGCGGAACCGCGAACGAGCCATTTTGAGGACGAGCTTCCGTGCGCGGTAGCGCCGGAACTGCTGTTGGAGCGCTCGTGCAGCATCCTCGCGGGTCCAGTTCGCTCGCAGATGCCTCCGAAGGATCTCCACAGGCTCGCCTAACGAATACAAACGTCGAAGAAGCGGCGGCGGAGGCGCTGACGGGTCCCATCGTCGCTGAGCTATCGGAGCCTTGCACAGACTGCCATCCGGCTCGTGAGTCTTGATGTAGTAGACCTCGTGGTCGCTCTTTGACAGGTCGACATGCTTTTCGTACATCGTTGCCAGGAGTCGCTGCACTGAGAGCCGAGTTTGCCAGCCATGAAAATGCGCTTGCAGTATGCACGCGGCTTCATCTCGCGTTAGTGGTGCAAGAACGACGGGAAGCTCGTCCGGGTCGCGGATGGGAATATCGTCATCGTTCACGATACTACGCAGCGCCAGCGGTCGATCCCACGTGGTTTCGCGTCGCCACAGATTGTAGTAGAAGAAGGCGCCGTGCTTGATGCTGAAGACGCGCTGGTAGTGGCGCTCTCTCGCGCGCTGCATGAGTCGGCGAGCCTTCCGCCCCCGGTAGAGTGTCTGCAGCTTCCGGATCGCCTCGAACTCGCCAAGTTGTGAGCCAGGCTTGCGACTGCCGTGCAGCTGCTTGTCGTGGCAGCATCTCCGACAAGTCCACACCCGAAGCGGCGAGGGCTGGAACCCGTCGCACGCCCAGCATACTCGGCAAAGTGGGTGCACAATGGCGTCGATATCGATGGCCTCGACGCGAGCAACGCGCTGTCTTTCATCCGATTGGTGCTGGAGCTGGTCAACGGACGGCTCGAGGCGACGGTAAAGATGGTTCAGCTCGCAGTTCTTCGTGCACGGCTCATTCGTTGTCGGGTGAGACGACATCAACGGCAGGGGAGCGACCTTGGAGAGGTCGAGACGGGGGATGGACCCGAGCAATTTCGCCCTCACTCGCCTAGCGTCTACGCTGATTCCAGACACGCGAGTCGGAGATGGTGGTGGTGGCTCGAAGCTCTCAGGCGAGCGCTGGTTCGTGTTGAAGATGGTGAACGTGCGTCCACACGCGAGCGAAGCGATCTTGCCGAAGACTTCATCTCGACCGTCGTTCCGGTTATTCCCTTTCCCACTCGAGCTGAGCCGAAGCGGTCTAGGTGCTGGCGCAAATGCCTTGTAGCTTCCCCACACGAACACCCGGTTGTGTATGGTGGCGGCCGCCGTGTGGTGCATGCCGCATGCAATCATGGTGACTAGTGGCTCATCTTCGTCGTCTTCGTCGTTGTTGCCAGTGGATAGATCCCACAAGCGGACTGCGCGCGGCTCGTACAGGACCTTGTTCTCCCCTGACCCAAGCTTCAGCAGACAAATTGTCGGACGATGGTTAGCTATACGTCTCGCAGCATCGATCAAGATATTCTATCGCCACTGTACCTGTCCAAATACCCCGGTACCCCACGTGAAGGCCCGCCCAGCCCCATAATGCGCAGCGTACGTGGGTGTTGCAGCGACGCACGCGCTGTGCCATGCACCGCAGGCGATTGAGAGTGCCACGAGTTCACTGAGAGTCCCGTCGACTCGAGTGGGAGTGGTTTGAGTCTGTAGCTCCGTGTGAACGGCAGCGGACCCCTTCCTTTTCGGGCTATTACGGTGCTTTCCGAGTCCAAGACGCCCGCCGTCACTGCATCCCCACGCGTAGACATGGCCCTCGTCTGACAGCGCCAGCGAGTGCAGCGATCCACAGGCGACTTGTCGAATACGGAGCGAGCGTAGAGCACTCACTTGGTGGAGAACTAGCGCGCGAGGAAACGACGACGACGACGATGACGAAGATGACGGGCCAGAGTCTTTACTCGCGCATCCGACGCCTAATTGGCCGCACGAGTTGCTCCCCCAGGCGAAAACAACGCCGTCGTGGCCGGCAACTCGATCACAAACAGCGACGGTGTGCTGCCCAGCAGCGGACGCGGCGACTGCGCGGTAGTTGGCAAGTGTTGTCACCACCGTCGCTTTGTTCCGGGCGACCTCGGTGGCACTGGTGGCTGCAATACCCAGCTCTCCGTGTGCGTTATCACCCCACGAGAAAATCTCTCCAGCAGCCGACAGTGCGACTCCATGCGACTTGGTGATCGCTGCTGAGACAATGTGCTGCGCGCGGAGCGTATGCACGAACGCTGGGGCGGCAAGCCAGCGACTCTCCATGGGCGGAGCGAACTCGTCTGCGGCTTCCTGCCCGTCGGTGTTGTTCCCACGGTCGTTGCGGCCGCGTCGGACCGGAGCTCTGCACAATCCCGCCTGGCCGCTCATCCCGCCAGTCTTGCACAGCCAGAGCGACCCAGCCCCACGGTTGATGGCAAAGACAGCATCGCTATCGTGTCCCTGATCCAAACCAATATGAAAAGTCAGCAAAGCACCGCTCACAGGGTTTAGCGATCAAGTCGGCACGTACGGCGACAACAGTTGACATGTTCTTGCCACGCAACGGCAATATATCGATCACAGCCGTGCCGGGAGTCGCATCGCAGACGTACACAGCGCCTTGTCCTGCCAACAATCAACAGCGGGACCGCATTAGCGATGGACTCGATCTGCAAGTGCCTCCTCACACACCGTCACTTGCCTTTCGCGTGCAGCTCTGCGGCGCGTGCCGCCGCCTCAGCCGCCAGGTCGCTCGTTAGAAGCTGCTGGTCGACCCAGCGCTGGAGGCGGCAGATGAGTAGCACCTTCTTGCCCGTCGACGGGATGTTCAGCGCCAAGGCGGCGAGTCGAAGCTCTTCGCGAGACATGGCTCGCAGATCGACGCCTCTCCACACTTTGCGGTCGCGTGCATGGTGGAAGGCTCGCAGAGTTGCGAAGGTGGCTTGCGTGTCAACTCGACTCTCGCGGAAGGCGCGCCGCAGCAGGAAGCAGCGGAAACACTTCTGGATCATGGTGGCTGCGAGTTGTAGGCGACGCGCTTTCCGTCCTGGCTTCCAGCCGGGATTCAGCTTGGCCTTCGGGTTGGATCTCTTCTTGGCCGTCGGCAGAGGTCTGCTAGGCGACGGAGGACGCGAGTCCATCGTGCCAGATCTGCGTATTGAATGGAGCCGTCAGCGTCTGCTAAGCGTATTCTTGGGTCAAAGACCGGCTCCTAGCGCTCATGATGCGTGAGGAAAGTGGAGTGTTCCCATCAACATGGCTATTGCTGAGGACGCCGCGGCATAATTAGATTCGAATGGGGGCCGAGTGGTTACGGTTCTCGCTCGCCGGGCTCAATCCAAACGACATCTCCATCCTCTGTTGCTATCCTCCTTCTACTCGTCGTCGTTGCAGTTTCATACCCTTAGCAGCCCGAGCCTCCGGCGATGACAAGGCACGACGTGCTTTCGAAGATGCCCATGATGTTGGTCATGACAGACCAGACGATGGCGAACAGCAGGTACGTGATGGTGATGGCGCCGAAGAGCTTGCTGCTGCCGCCCGAGCGTCGAAGCTCCTGCGTCTCGGCCTTTTGCTTGGGCAGCAGCGGCAGGAACGCCCACGAGACCACCGTGGCGCCGTACATGATGAGCACGGCGTACGTAAGGTCCCAGCGGATCGACTCGTCGTCGATCTGGACGCGCTTGCTGGTAAGATTGAACGGCGCGTCGATCACGAGCGTGAGCGACGTCGAGAACGGACTCGCCACATTACCCACCGTCGTCATGACGCCGTACACAAAGGCCTCGTTACCAATGCCGGCGAGCTCGACCGTCACGTAGTTCAGGATGATCCATGCGACCGTGTAAGGGAGCTCGACGGCGAGCGGCAGTCCGAGCCAGAACCACTGGCTGCGGTAGACGTTCCAGATCGTGAACAAGGCGCAGATGGCGTCGACAATGATGGTGAAGACGCCCGTGGCCAGCGTCATCCACCGCCAGTTCCAGTGCAGACCCCATCTGGCTGTCGCGTACAGCCCGGAAAGGAAGATGACGCGTGTGAGCACGTCGCTGATCGTGTCGTTGATGGGCGTCACCCCAGCCAGGTACGACTGGATCGGCGAGCTCGCCGTGTACGAGATGCTGCTGATCACGCCGTGGAAGAAGCTGAACGCGATCACTTGGTAGACGGCGCGCTGCTGGAAGAAGGTCCACAGGTCGCTCATGTACCTGCCAAACTCGACCTTCGGCTGCGGAGTCTCCTGGATGAAAATCCAAGAGATCGGCAGGATCGGAGCCGTGCACACGGCGATGATGACCATGAGGTTCGAGAAGGACAGCGACCAGTCGAAGTCGCCACCGTACTCCTCCCCGTTGAAGCAGAATC
>JAADXX010000771.1:0-13224 GCA_023338025.1 Phytopythium oedochilum
AGACTCAGCAGATATCTTCAACTTATGGAGCTTCGGTGTGTCTTCGGTAGTTTCGCTTCGGTGTCGTGGGGCGGAATTGGAAATGATATAGTTCACTGCATCGTAGCCCCACTCCTCTTCCACGAACAACCTATCCCAAATTGTTGCGGTACGTGGCATCTTCAACGTCCATACCGTAACCCTTCGTAATCCACTCGTATTTTACCGAAATTCAGTGCGAATATGTGTTTAAAACAATTTGAGTCACCTTTTGAAGAGATTTTACGATTTGAGTCACCTATCGGAATTTTCCCAAAATTAAACCTAAACAAAAAGAAAACTGAACAAATGAAAAGAGTGGGATGTGAGGTTTTGACTACCAAAGTTGAAGTGGGAAAAAAGTAGGTATCGCATGAAAACTACATTGCTGGTCCTTATTCGAGAACACGCCCACAGACTTCATGCACACGCACATGCCCTGACTCTTCGAGTTGAGGATGGCGGGGAGCTTGGCGAGCAGGTCCTCGTCCAGATCGTCCTTGAGTTGCAGCGTCGTCCGCCCGCTTCGCCCGCTTCTCCAATTGGGCGGCGAGCCGCTCGTCCAGCTCGCCCAATAGCTACAAGACGCGGCAGATACGAGCGTGACGCAGCGTCGGAACGTTCGCGGCCGCATCCAGTGACCCGAGGAACGCGCGGTTCCGCCAAGTCCATGGGCTCGTCGTCCAGCGCCTCCTCGACCTCGACCTCCGAAGACAGCGGGGCACAACACGATGAGAGAAGTGTTGGCAACACAGCTCCATTCACCTCGCCACCAACGCCTCTAGCAGCCAATAGTAGTGCTGACCTGAGCTGCATTTTGCTGGACCGAGCTGCATCGTGGGCCAGCAGATAAGATGCAGAATCGACAGTCGAACTTACTTATTTGACGGTCAGTTGTTCAGGTCTGGATCGGACACAACAATCAGACCCAAATATCAGACCTGACCAGTATATGGCCCTCAACGACAAAGCGGCGTTAGTCGCCTGGAATCCGGCTTATGCCCGGCAAGCAAGTAAAGTCGAAGCGTGTGTTTCAGCGTACGCGCGTGCATTCCCTTCACGGTCTCTCTCATTACTCTCACACTCTCTCTCTTCTCTCAGGATATACACCGACGGCAATAACAAGTACGTACAGCATTCAGCCGGCCACGACGCTTAGGCCTTGCCTCCGTGGCTCGCAGGCGCCTTGTTCGGGTGGTGGTGGGCTACGAGGCCGTAGTAGATGACGGTGCCGACGATGGAGCCGATGGTCGGGCCGACGAGCGGCACCCAGAAGTAGTGGTCGTCGACCGAGAACGCGTCCGACCAGCCGGCCATCGCGATCAGCAGACGCGGGCCGAGGTCACGCGCGGGGTTGAGGGACGTGGCGGTGACGTAGTTGAAGGACATGCCGATGCCGCAGACGAGCAGCGCGATGGTGGCCGGGCCCGTGAAGGGGCTCGTCGGACGGTTGTTATGGTCCAGCACGGCGCAGATGCCGATGAGGAGGATGGCCGTCGCGATGATCTCGGCCAGGAAGGCGCCGCTGTTCGTGATGTGCTCGTTCGGGTGCGTCACGAAGACCGAGTAGGTCACCGTGCGGTCCGGGTCCACCGAGTTTAGGATCGGTCGGTACAGGATGAAGACGACCAGCGCGGCGAGGAACGAGCCGAGGATCTGCGAGAACACGTAGCCCGGCACCTTGCGCCACGGGTGCAGTCCGAACAGCGCGGCCGTGAACGTGATGGACGGGTTCATGTGCGAGCCCGAGACGCCCGCGGCGAGGTGGATGCCGTAAAGCACACCGACACCCCAAGCGAAGACGCCCACGAGGAAGTCGCCGTAGACGCCGCCGCTCAGCACGATCTGCGCCGTCCCGCCGAGGCCAAAGACCGTCATGATGAACACGCCCAGGCACTCGGCCAGGCACTCGCGCACGTGCTGGCTCTTGATCACGTACGGCGCCGAGTTGCTGAGCGGGGCCTCCTCGCCGAGGTGGCTCTGCAGGTGGCTGCGACGGCCGTTCACGGCTGCGTCGTGCGCGTCCAGGTCCACGTACGCATGGTCCTTGTCTGGCGCGGCGTGCGACATGGTGGCGGGAGCTTGGGAAGCAGGACGCTGGTGAGTCAAACGAAGCAAATCGGGAAGTGAGGCTGTCGGCGGCACGGGACTGGCGGGATTGGAGGGATTACCACGACGCGCTCTCGGTCACCAATAGCGAGGCGTCCAGGAGAATAATCACGAGTCAGGAACGAGTGAGTCCGGCACATGGAAGAACGGATTACCCTCGAGCTGTCGATCGAAAGTGACTCGGAGGCGTTGAAGTTCAAGGACAAGGCGCGATCGCACCCGCGCAAGAGAAGAGCCCGATGGTCGCGGCCCGAGGAGGTTTGGCAGTGCACCGAGAGGCGGGCGTTGATGAGTGTGCCAGGGTGTCACTGTCTCCGATCGGACGCCAGCGCAGGTTCAAGCCACGGCGTGCGCGTTGGCGGCGCGGCGCGCAAGGCCGCGTTGAAGAACGGCGCCGGCCCGGTCTGCCCGCAGGAGAGATTAAGCGAGCGTCGCACCGAGCGGCGACCCTAAGCCAAGCACCACCGACACGACGGCCTTCGTGTCAAGTCATTCCTTCCTCGCCCGTAGAAGGTAGTGGTGCATGGTGCCTCGCGTGTAGGTTGATGTTCGGCGCGACATATGCGCTGCTACTATCGCAATCGCTGTCGCTGGTGAACATGCTCTCAGGGTTCAGGACGGTGAACGCTCGGTCTCACCGTGTCAGAGAGTGCACCTGTCCCGTTGACTCGTGCCGCAGCGAACCCGATCAAGTCATCACACGGCGATCCAGAAGCGTCGTTGAACATTGAACTTGTCGGACACCCGCAAAGGCCCCGATCTCAGTTTTCGACCCGAAAAAACCGTTGACGTCAACGCTTTTCGCTTTAACACACTGCAGTCGAGCTGATTGAAGTTGGCTTAGCTTCAATCAGATACACCCCGTACCACGGTCGCCTTTGTGCTGTGCTCTCTCAGTGCAAGACGATCAAGCGCTCGTTGAAAGCACACTCACTCGTCTATTGTCTCTCTCTCCAGCCATCCATCTGGCCGGCGCTCAAGCCGACGCCGCGGTGGTCTTGCGCTTCTTGCGGCCCGCGGCCTTGGCGCTGCTCGGGGCGGCCGCGATCTCCTCGACGAAGCCCGTGCGCTCCTCGTCGATCTGGCGCTTTAAATACTTAAGCCCCGCGAGGTTGAAGCCGATGCGGTTCTTGCCGGCCACGAGCTGCGCGCGCAGGCGCTGCCAGAGCAGCTCGAGCTCGCTGAACAGCTCGGCGCGGTTGCAGATGGCCGTGTGGTGCAGCGTCAGCACGTGCAGCAGCACCTGGCAGCAGAACTCGACGGCCAGCTGGTTCGAGATGAGCGCCAGCAGCAGCCGGATTAGCTGCTCCACGTACTCGAACGGCAGCACGATCAGCGCCTCCTCCATCTCGTGCGGCCGGATGCGCCGCAGGGTCGTCAGCACGTACTTGAGCGGCGAGTACCCGAGCAGCAGCATGTTGGGCGGCCGCGTCGCCTTCGGCGCAGCCGGCTCCTCCTCCTCCTCCTTGCTCTGCTTCTTCTTCTTGGCGGCGGCCTCCTTCGCCTGCTTGGCTTGCACGCGCTCGAACTCGGCGATGGCCTCGAGCTCCTGGGTGGCCAGGTCGATCGCCTCCATCAGCCCCTCGCCAGCGCGCACCGACTCGATCGTGCGCTTGGTGGCCGACGCGGACGCGCCGCCCTCCTCCTCCTCTCCCTCCTCCTTGCCGTCCTTGCCGAGCGCCGGCGCCTTGGCGTTGTTGGCGTTCACCAGGTCCTCCTCGAACATTTGGTCCAGCTCCTTCTCCTTCTCCTCCTCGATGAACACTTGGTCCTCCGTCCGGATGTACTTGCAGATGGACCGGTCCTGCGAGCAACTGACGAGGAAGCTGCCGTCGCCGCTCACGGCGAGGCCCCAGACCTCGCCAAAGTGCTGCCCGCCCAGCTTGAGGATGCGCTCGAAGTGGTCGCCGTCCCAGTACGCGATCGTCTTGTCCTTGGATGCCGTGAAGAAGTAGTGCGTCTTGCGCACGAAGCGCACGCTCATGATGCTGTCCTGGTGCGCGAAGATCGACTTGTGGCAGTCGCCAAAGTCCAGGCCCCAGAGCTTGACGTTCTTGTCCGCCGAGGCGGTCACGAGCAGCGCATCGTCCGACGAAATGTCCATCGCCATGACCGGGAGCTTGTGCCCGTACAGGCTCACGAAGAACTTGAGCGAGTCGTCGTGGAACACCTTGACCGTGCAGTCCAGCAACGCGACCGCGACCACGAGCTTCCGCGCGTCCTTCGTGTTGCTGAACTTGACGCACAGCACGTCGTCCGACATCTTGAGCATGCGCGCGTGCGACAGCCCGAGCTGCAGCCCGCCGCGCTCGCTGCTCTGGTGCATCTCAAAGTCCCAGAAGTTCACGTGCTGGTCGGCGCCGCCAGTGACGATGCCGCGGCCGTCGGGCCGCACGTCGATCGACCACACGGCGCTGTTGTTGTGCGCGGCCTCGTCCT
This sequence comes from Phytopythium oedochilum, assembly GCA_023338025.1. NCBI lineage: Eukaryota > Oomycota > Peronosporomycetes > Pythiales > Pythiaceae > Phytopythium > Phytopythium oedochilum. The sequence continues at coordinate 4,567 of JAADXX010000771.1, forward strand.
TCCAGATGCACTCGCCAGAGTTCAGGTCGAACAGCAGCAGCGCGCCGAGCTTGGTGCCGACCACCACGTGCATGTTGCCGGGAGCGAAGGCCGCCGAGAGCGCCAGCGTGAACCCTTCGCTCAGTGTCCGGATGCACTGCATCGACCGAGCGTTCCAGATCTTGACCGCGGTCGTCGACAGCGACAGCAGCAGCTGGTCGTCCGAGCTGATCGACACGAACCGCACGTCCGAGCGGTGGCCGCTCAGGGTCAGCGCGTGCGCCTTGGCGTACCGCGCGTCGCTCTCGGCAGCCTGCGGCGTGAGCGTGTACGTCTCGATGCTGTTGTTCTGCAGCCCGAGCATCATGGACGTCGTGCCGTCCTTGGCCACGTCCGGCGAGAACGCGAACGACTTGATGCGGTGCGACGAGCGCACGACGCACAGCAGCTCGAGCTCGTCCGTGGCAGAGCTCTCGCGCTCGTCGTCCTCCTCATGCTCTGTCGCCTTGGGGATGACGAGCTTGTGGGCCGCCTTGGCTCCGACTCCGGCTCCGGCGGCGGAAGACTCCTCCTGCGACTGCTTCTTCTTGAGCTTCTCCCTCGCGCGCTTCTCGCGGCGCTGGCGCTTCTTCTTGATCTCCTCCTTGGAGCGCAGCTTGTAGATCTCGACCGTCTTGCCGGCGCTCTGGACGCCGACGAGGTCGCCCGCCGCGCTGTACGCCACGCGCGCGGCGCGGTCGTTCGTCTGGCGGAAGACCGAGCCCATGAGCTCGAGCACCTTGCCGTCGTCCTCGCCGCCGTCCTCGCCGTCGCTCGCCTGGCGAACGCTCCACACGCGCAGCTGGTTGTCGGACGCGCCCGTGAGCAGGCGGTCGCCGCGCGGGCTGACCGCGAGCGCCCAGACCTCGTTGCGGTGGCCCACGCACGACTGCACGCAGTGCTGCGTCTCGAGGTCCCAGACCTTGACGAGCGCGTCCTTGGAGGCGGACGCGAGCCGCGCGCCGGCCGCGCCGAGGAACGCGAGCGCCGTGACCGCGTCCTTGTGGCCCTTGAGCCGGAAGAGCCCCGTCTGGCTGACCGTGTCCCACACGATGATGTCCGTGTCGCGCGCGCCGGACGCGAGCGCGGCGCCGTCCGCGCGGTAGGCGAGCGCCTCGACGGCAGACGCGTGGCCGTCCAGCGTGACCTCGAGCGCGCCCGTGGCCAGGCGGAAGACGCGCACGGCGCCCGTCGAGTAGCCGCAGGCCACGAACGCGCCGTCCGGGCTGCGCGCCAGCGCCGTCACCTGCCCGGCCGCCGCGTCGCCGCCCGCGGGCCGCAGCTCGCGCACCTTGTTGCCCTGCCGCAGGTTCCACACGACCACGTCCTGCAGCGCCGGCGCGAGCGCGAAGCGGCCCGACTTGTCGTACTCGACGTTGCCCTCCAGCGCCGAGATGACGCCGAACGAGCCCTCGCGCTCGTAGCGCAGGTACGACTTGACCATGCTCGCCGCCTGACCTGCCTGCCTGCCTGCCTGCCTGACTGCCTGACTGCCTGCCTGACTGCCTGTCTGGCTATCTGTCTGCTGGGATGGAGCGATGAGCGAGCGTCCAAGCGTCCGAGCGTCCGAGCGGTGAGCGAGTGCCGCCGCGAGTCGTTTTGGTTGGCCACGCGGGTCGACGTCGCGGACGCTTGTTGACAAATAGTGTTTTTAGTGACAGATAGGTTAACAAAACCGGGGGCCGTATATGCTACTCGCTCTATTTTTCAAATAGTACCCTCGTTAGAGCTTTTTGTATCCTCTCCTGTTTGTACAACATTCATCTAACATTTGCAACATTTGTCATTTTTGTTTTTCTTGTGTATTTGAAAAACCTTTTAAAAACCTATAGAATCCAATTTTTGTGACGAAAGATGGTACAATAAAAAATTGTCAATCAACAATTTTTTTAATCACCACAAATTCGGACACTAATTGATGCAAATAAGGTAGGAAAGGTCTTTTTAGCATATGCACGTATTGAGCGAGAAAGTTGCAATAAATTCACATTTGTACAACTCAAAGCTGCATGCACTTACTGACCTCTTAATGATTCGCAAATAGCTCATTTCAATTATTTATTTGTGCAAAATGCTCAAATCATGTCAATTCTTCGAATCGCCTCGAATCCTCGTACAGGACGAGACGATTAATATTTGTGGTCCACAGCAACTTGAAGTCGACCGAGTCAGTTCGGGTTCCAGCGGTCGCGCGCCTCTCCAGCAGGCCGAAAATCATCACGCAGCAGCCGCACGTTCTGCGTCAGCTCGGGCGAGTTGCCGTCCTCGAAGTGCGCGATCTGGAACGCGTGGTTGCTCAGTAGGCGCGTGACAAGCGTCGCGTTCTCGGCGCCGGTCGCGCCGACGTCCTTGAGGAACAGACTCAATGGCGCGATCTCGGCGCGCGTCTTCTTGAGCCGTGTGAGCGTGAACCTGTACGCGTTCTGCACGTGCGGAGCCAGCACCGGGTGCAGCCTCTCCTTCATGCACAGGACGCGGCGGCAGCGCTCCTTGGTGATCACTCTGTGGTTACGGTGTGTAGGAAGTTATCAACACAGCAAGGCGAGCTCAGTGAAATCGACGACCGTACCTCTGCATGTCGTGGAAGCTCAGCTTGCCTTCGCCATCTCGCGGAAGCGAAGCAAATAGCGCCGTGACGTCGCGCGGCGAGTACTGCGGAAAGCTCTTGAGCAGCGTGTCCACTTGGCGCACAACCTCTTCCTCGTCCTCTTGCGACAGCGAGCACATGCCGTAGACGGCCAAGATGTCTTCACGCTCCATGCGCCGCGCCATGGTCAATAACTCCCCGTCCGTCACCGCGTAAAGGCCCTTTTCGCCGCTGTGCAGGCGTGATTTTGAATCTAGCGGGCCGTAAAGCGCAAAGACGAAGAGCCGGCCGGCCGAGTTGGGGTGCTGCTGGTGGGCTGGGAACAGGAAGCTCAGCAGCTGATCCAGGTGCATCGTTGCAGATGACGATGGTGCGCGGCGGCTTTTGTCGCTTTGGCCGACAGCATTTGCTTTGTGCTTGAGGTGGCTGCCACCACCTACAGAGCCGCGTGAGAGTAGGAATTGGAGCTCGCTTTGAGCTGTCGTTGACTGCCGACTGCAGCGCAGGCCGACGTGGCGAGCACTCTTCCCGAACCGCAACCGTAGACTAAGACCGCCGGAGTTGCTGCCCGTTGCTGATTCTGCCCATACCATGTCGACGGATGAGGGGTCTGGGCCAACAAGCTGCTGGAGCTCTGCAACCGCGCGTGGCTTCTCGACCCCCAGCACAAGGACTGGTCCGCTAAAGCCCATCGATCCGTTAGAATACAGCGCTCCGAATGTCAACGAGTAGCCTTAGTGCCCGATGGCGGTCTCACCTTGACATAGCCTCGATTGCGTGCTCAGGGACCTTGCCGTCTCCAGCCGGAATGGTTCGAGGCGCATCCGCCGCATGGCTACTCGGCTCCGTCTCGATGGTGGCAGGGTTCTCTGTAGCAACCGATTTGTAGCGCTCGCTCTGAGGGTTGCAAACCTCGAGAAGAAACTCCCGGGCGTCGGCTGGCGAGAGCGTCAGCATCGCCTGGTGTTTGACCGCAAACCCTTTGGCCTTGAGCTCAAGCCGGATTGCTTCATCGTGCTCCAGAGCCTCGAACTGGACCACGAGAACGCTCAGCTCGGGCGGGTCGGAAGACACCGGCACGCTTCCCCCGCGAGGCGTCGCCTTGTCCGCTGGCGCAGCTCCCTTGGACGCCATTGAGTTGCACGCGTTGCTCTCGGTTATTGCTCTCGTTGGTTGTTTGCTTGGGTGTTCACCTTCCTCGATATAGCTAAATAAAGCATAAACCCTCTGCATTGGTATCAGTGGAGCCCAAGTGGAAGACTCTATGATTGGGGCAACTGCATCTAAGCGCGAGCGGCTCTACACAAATCCATGCACCTGCGAACGGTTGCTCGCCCATTCATCTCTTCCAATGCTGTCTGCTGTGGCGGCTAACAAGTCTCGCGAGACCCGGGATGACAACCGAAGTCGGCATATTTATTAGTGAGCAAAGCAATCATGCGGTCCGCGCTGCAACCGCCCTTCCTGGGCACCCGGGCTGATCGCCCAGCAAACACACTACTGCATACCCACGGTTCGTGGGAGGCAAGGCGACAACACATGCATGCATGCACTGGTGAAGACGGCTGGAAGCAGCCGTCACCACCAACTAAGTGGCAGCCGAGATGTCGTCCTAGATCACGCCTGGGCAGAGATTCGATTACGCTGGCCTGGCGACAACAAGACGCTCATGGCCGTCTCCTGACGTGTTTGTTGGGTGTTCACTATAGTGTTCGGCACAAAGCACAGCGGGTACATCAGAGGGTGAGGGCCAGCTAGCAGCTCTTCATGATCAAAACCAGCATGCGCCTGATGGAATCGTGGGCCAAAAGTTGTGTTATGGCTCAACCGGCGTCGGATCGCGGACGGATGGCGATCTTCGACAACCGCAATCAAGTGTAGAGGAGATCTGGCGCGAGTTGGTCAACTGTTGGTGATCTTATCGAGACCCAGCGCAAAAGCTGTCGCTCGATCACCATCCAAGGATTTTGTACATTGGAGTCTTTGTTGGAGTCAGGGGACACATGGGAACAGCCTCCGCCGTCTGCCGCCGATCGGCGCTTTAGCCACACTGTCGGCTCCATCTGTACAGTGCATGAAGAAGTGCGCCAAGCCCAATTCCAATGTAATCCTGGCAAGTCGACTGGATCTACCGCTCCATGCCACAACGAGTACGCTTCTGTGTGTCTTGCGGTACAGTCGGTAGATTGAAGCAACTGGTAGGACAGAGAGACTGGAAGACTGGATGGATAGAGCGCCATCTATAGGCTTGACGACCGGGACCCCGTTCGGCCAGTCAGTTCGGCTTCGTCGTGGTCGAGCACACTCCGGCGCTTGCTCGTCCACTTCAGCGCTTCCACATCTGGACCGCAGAGCGACACTATGGCCAAGAACCAGCCGAAGCGCTTCAGCAGCTCCTACGTAGACCTGGAAGGTCACGGAGACTCGGCAGCCATCCTCGCACCGACCGTCGGCATTGCACCAGCGCCTCAGACCATTAAGAGCCCGCTGCTGCGGGAATGTCTGGCCGAGTTCCTCGGCACGTTCATTCTGATCTGCTTCGGCGACGGTGTCATCGCGCAAGTCGTCCTCAGCAATGGCGACAACGGGGACTACACGCACATCAACTTGTGCTGGGGTATCGCCATCATGCTTGGCACTCATTTCTCGGGAGGCGTGTCCGGTGCTCACTTGAACCCAGCGGTGACGTCGACGCTTGCGCTCTTCGGACGTTTCCCGTGGTTCAAGGTGCCGTTCTACATGCTTTCGCAGCTCCTGGGCGCTTTCTGCGGCGCCGCCATGGTCTTTGTCGTCTACTACCCGCTGTTCAACATCGTGGACCCCGATCGAGAGACAACCCAGGGCGTGTTCGCCACCTACCCGAACAAAGACGTGCCGAATGGCTCGGCGTTCGTGACCGAGGTGTTTGGCACCGCTCTACTTCTCAGCGGCATCTTTGCGATCGGTGACCAGCTCAACAAGCCTGCGAGTCCATATTCCTCGCCTAGCGCAGTCGCTTTGCTGGTTGTGGGCATCGGCATGGCGTTCGGCATGAACTCGGGCTTCGCTCTCAACCCAGCGCGGGACCTTGGGCCGCGGCTGTTCACACTGTGCGCTGGCTGGGGCTCCAAGGTGTTTACGCTGCGAAGTTGCTACTTCTGGGTCCCGATCGTCGGCCCTTTTCTCGGCGGAGCTGTCGGTGGAGGCGTCTACATCGGAATGATCGAGTACCATCACCCAAAGCCGCTGTAGTCTCCCATTGCAAGGGAGTGCATGCAGACTGTTTGGTGTGCGTATCTACGTGGAGTGTGTGTTCGTTGCATTAGGAATGGTACTGTGAAAATCAAATGCGTCTCCGATTTCGAGCTCTTGCACTCGCCAGGCTTCACGATGGCGACGACTCGGTGGCTTCAACGCCTTACCAGATCCGTCGGTACCGAGTCAGAGCTGACGTGCCTTCGGGTGAAAATTCGCATTGGTGGCTTCCAACACTTGCCATACGATTTCTGCCTTCTTTCGCGTCGCAGATTTATTTTTCGCGGTCGTGGTCGCCTCTCCTGATGGTTGGTTGGCTCCATCCGTGTATACAGCGGACAGTCGGCAGCCAGCCGATGCTCTGAGTAGCGCGGGGGCTCGTTGATAGTTTAGCGAGTGCTCGCTGGATTGGTACTGCTCTGATTGCCTGCCGCTTCGAACCGGACAAGTCTAGTGCTTGCATCCCCTTCATGCTGGTGCAATTGGTCCTGGTTGAGGTTGAATATTTGGCCGCGAACGCGTTGCATGCATGGGACGCAAAATTTCGCGTTGGCGCCCTGCAAGAGCTCGGTGCACATCGCCGTGGACAGACTCGCCGCCACTGGTTATTGGTGCTCGGCCGGCAGGAGGTATCCGCTTCAGCTGTTCGCTCCGCCGGATGGTGCAGCGACTCATGCGCGGCCACATGGCTGTGCGCCTCGCCCGTATCTGGCCCGTGTCTCCCCAGTATTCGTCCGCGTGGTGGAGCCCATTGCGACCGGAGCCCGTCGAGCGCTCTCGGTCATCTCACTCTTGAATCCTCCTCGCCACGCGCACCAGTTCGCCAACACCTTTAACACCCAGCCAACTATGAGCGAGTACGGCACCAACCCCAAGTACAGCGACCTCGAGGGCAACACGCCGGCGCTGCATCGCCACCTGCCATTCTACGTGGTCAAGAACGAGGACATGCGCGCGTACCTGGCCGAGTTCCTCGGAACGTTCATCTTCGTGCTCATCGGCGACGGCGTTGTGGCGCAGTACGTGCTCGGCGCGGGCAACAGCGGCACGTACCTGAACGTGAACCTGTGCTGGGGGATCGCGCTGCTCTTCGGCGTGCACTTTTCGGGCGGCGTCAGCGGCGGCCACTTGAACCCGGCCGTGTCGACGACGCTGGCGTTCTTCGGCCGCTTCGAGTGGCACAAGGTGCCGGGCTACATCATCGCGCAGACGCTTGGCGCGTTCGCGGCGGCGCTGGTCGTCTTCTCGGTGTACTACCCGTGGTTCGACCTGGTGGACCCGGAGCGCAAGACGACGCAGGGGATCTTCGCGACGTACCCGAACCCGAATGTGCCCAACTTCTCGGCGCTGCTGAACGAGATCGTGGGGACGGCGCTGCTCGTGGGCGGCATCTTTGCTCTCGGCGATCAGCTGAACAAGCCTGCGAGCCCGTACAGCTTCCCAGGTGCGGTGGCGCTGCTGCTGGCGGGCATCGGCATGTCCTTCGGCCTCAACACGGGCTTCGCGCTGAACCCTGCTCGCGACTTCGGCCCGCGCCTATTCACCTTCTTCTTCGGCTGGGGCTGGCAGGTCTTCACGGCGAGCGGCGGCTACTTCTGGATTCCGATCGTGGGTCCGTTCGTCGGCGGTCTGCTCGGTGCGCTCGCGTACGTGGGTCTGGTCGAGGCGCACCACCCGCGCGAGTAGAGTGGAGGGCGTGTTGTATTCTCCTGGATGGTTGGTCAGTCGGTCGGACTTGCGAAGCTGTTCCGCGTGTGCACATCTTGGTTTGATTTTCGTGTGACTCGATCGGTGCAGCAGTCGAATACAGTGGTCTGACAAGCAAACACCCTTGCCGTTTGCGGCTTCCATTTCGTGAATATCGTGTTCATACATAGCTTATGAGGCGCTGTGGGCGAGCTCTCTCGTCAATGTCGCCAGCTGGGGAAGCCATGGTATCGTCGCTATTACGAATACGTCCCTTCATGTCGCCGGCAGGCAGGCACTCCAGGCCGCTGTGCGTGGTGGACAATGAGCACTTGGCTGTATACGATGGTGAATTCATTGAGCGTACTGGGAAGTCCATAGGTATCCCTCCTGAGTGCGCGCCGCCATTGGATCGCTGCACTGTTGCCTCCTAGAACTGCACAATCTCGATAGCTCTCTCTCTCCGCTCATAAGTCTCCTCTCGAAATGTGAGCCTTCCAAAAAGAGGCTAATTAATCTACAATGAGCACCTTGAGCATGTTGGTCGAGCCCGAGCGAGCCTCCTGCATGCCGTGGATGGCCACAACCGTGTCGCCCTTCTTGATCCAGCCGAACTGCTTGCCGAGGTCCGTCGCACGGAACAGGATCGAGTCCGTGCCGATCATCGAGCCCATGCAACGAGCGACCGCACCCTTGTAGAAGCCCTCCGCCTGGCGAGCGGTGCCGCCCAGCGCCGTCAGCACCAACACCGGCTGCTGCGGGCGGTACTTGGCGATCAGGCGCGCCGTGGTGCCGGACTCCGTCAGCACAACAATCATCTTGGCGTTGATGTCGATCGCCGTCTTCACAGCTGACGACGCAATCGCCTCCTGCGTCGTCATGGCACCCACGTTGTCCAGCACCGAGTTGCGCAGAGCCTGGTACAGCTCGTCGTAGTGAATAGCACCCTCCGCCTGCAGACAGATCTTGGACATCATCTCAACGGCCTGGAGCGGGTAGTCGCCGTTCGCCGTCTCGCCCGAAAGCATCACCGCGTCCGTGCCGTCCAGCACAGCGTTCGCCACGTCCGTGCACTCGGCGCGCGTCGGACGAGGAGCCTTGATCATCGACTCGAGCATCTGCGTCGCTGTGAC
>JAADXX010000772.1:0-13223 GCA_023338025.1 Phytopythium oedochilum
GCGTTGGTAGAAAAACGCCGTCTCGTCCATGTTGTAGATGTTCTTGGGCTCGTAGTTGACAAGGACCCGGCGCAGCCTCGATCGTCCCTCGTCGACCACCGCCATGTCGACGGAGCCTGCCTCTCCGTGGCGCACGACGAACCACAAGCCGGTGCGCCTCTGGAACTTGTGCATCCACCCCTTCAAGTACTGGCACCCGGAAACGCCGATGCCATGGTGGCGAGCAAGCCGGCACACTGTAGCCGAGCGCACCGTCGCATCCGGGTGCCAGTTCTTGAAGAAGGCGGTGTGCTCGAGGAGCTCAGTGTCCGCCGCCCTGGTCGCCTCCGTGCGCAGCTTTTTGCGGGTCTGGTCGAGCGCCGTCAGGTCCTCGTACTCACGCCTGCGCTTCAGGATACCCTGGGCAGTCGACCGCGGCAGGGGACGGCCGTTGGCGAGCTGCTCGGCAGCCCGCGCGCCGAGCTTTGACGGCGACCAGCTCGGGTTTTCTGCCGCCTTGGCGCAAAGCGTCTGCTTCTGGCCATTGGAGAGACGATGATATGGGTGACGTCGGGTCCATGGCAAATGAAAAAATGACTAATGCGCATGAGCTGGCGCAACCGTATATTGGGCGCGACAGATCTGCCCAAAGTGAGCAGATAAGTGGACCACGGCGCGAATAATTCGATAAGGATGGGCAGTGTGTCATTCCTCCTGCAGGACGGGCGATATCAATATTTTCACCCACAAAATGGTGATGCGTAATTTCAAGTTTACGCTCTCTCAGCAATTTGTTCAATGTTTGTTCTCCTCACTTGTATAAAATTGTGGGGTTTTGCCCTGGATATCAATGCCGAATTTGGGAAGGATGACTGTACTATGAAATCTATTGTGCACAAATTGTAGTTCGAATATGCTCTTATTCTACCTTTTGATTCACAAAAAAACGTCGTCGACGACTTTGTCGACCCAAAATGATATAATCCTTGGTTTTAGTATTGTGTAGAGATTTGAATTAAAATATAATTGGTAACTTAAATTTGGGTTCAAAAGATTTAGGTTTTGTTATATGTCCGCTCGATTACTTTGGGTTACTTCCCTAAGCAAAAAAGTGTGTTTTAAACAATACATTAATTTAAATTCATTTTCTAATTCAATAAATATTGTAACTTTTATCCGGGTACTAAAACGTATGAGTTACTACTCCTAAAACATCCGCTTTTATATACTTAATTTTTGTATCCAGATATTAAATAAATTTTGGCCGTAAAATACAGGAAGGTATGAATTTCCTGATTTACTACTCCGCAAAAAATCTGCTTTTTTATATTACGTTTTGGTATATAAATTTTAATTCCAGATATATATTCAATAATAAAGTTTTTGTATCTCAATTTATCCTCTACTCGCCTAAAATCGGCTTTTTTAATTATTTCTTTTGTATGGCTGGTTCTATTTTTGATTGCGATATATTACGGTACTGCAGCGTTTGCACACGCGAATTTATTAATAAATTCCAGTTTCAAACGGATGTTGAAAACTACCTGATTTTGAAAATTCGAACGTTTTTGTTTTTCATTCATTATCCAAGTGATAAATTTTAGACTATCGCTTCATACAAAAGGATTGATAAGATGATGGTTTACCGTGTTTTGTGTACGCTTTCACACCGTTTTCTGATAGTTGACCGTAATTTACGGTTAGATTTGTTCCAGGTTTGACGGCAAAACTTTGGGACAAAAGTAACGTATCATATATGCTCTATACGTCGAACATTTTCTATAAAAATATCTTGTATATACTCCTAGTTTGTCATCCATCTCTATTTGTCATCTATAGGCACTCTTTGCGTAAAGCTTCATCGATTGACGTATAGTTTCGAGGTGGTTATAATTTACAGAAATAAAAAACAAGTTGTAGCTTGCGGTGTTCGTCCACCTTGGACGGACCTTACCACCTGCTGCACGATCCCGCCTGGATCTCGGAGCACGCCATGTCGCACGACCTTCTGACGACCTTCTGACGACCTTCCGCCGACCTTTCTTCGCGTCCTTTTTGGCGGGGGGACCGTCCGACGACTGAGCGCGGCAGAAAGCGGAGACCACCAAGACGGGGCGGGGTCGACGTCGCTCTCGCCTGCCGCTTCCGATGGACGCGAACGAGGCGGAGGCGCCGCCGGCGGCGGCCGACACGCCTACGCCCGGGGGAGGCGCCGGCCAGCAGAAGAAGCCAGTCTCCCGCGCGATCGCCATGCGCTTCCTCAAGAAGATGCTGGTGGACGACGACGAGTCGGACTCGGCCTCGAGCGCGCGCTCGGACGCGGAGCTGCCAACGGCCAGGTCCAAGGCGGTTGACAAGAGCAAGAGCGGCGCAAAGGCGGTGCCTGTAGTCGCGCGGCCGCTGCGCCGGACGCGGTCGGCCACCAAAGTGGAGGACGAGGAGATGGCGATGGCCGTGGCCATGTCCACGGAGAAGGACAAGGCGTCGTCGCCGAAGAACAAGCGCGCAGCCAAGAACAAGTGCCGTTCCTCCGCGAAGAGTGAGGACTCGGACGTGAAGCACGAGAAGAAGATGAAGAAGACGACGGACAAGAAAGAGAAGCGGCGGCGTCCAGTGTCGTCATCGGATAGCGAGGAAGCGGGCGATGCCGGCAGCAAGTCGAAGAGCAAGAATGTAGCAGCAAAAGCGGAGCTTCCTCCGGCCGAGGTCCGGCGTAAGAAGCCGTCGAGAGCGCTGAAAACGGACAAGGTCCAACAGGACGCGACCAAGAAGGAAGAGGCAAAGGAGGGCAAGGCCACGTCCAAACGGAAGGCAAGTGGGGATGCCGCGCCGTTCAAGCCACTGGAGAAAGTGTCAGCACATAGCAAGACGCTAGTGACGCCGAGCCCGTCGCGCAAGCGGTCGCGCGCAGTAGTGTCGTCGGCGTCGTCGACCGAGGCGCCTCGTGAGCCGACGAAGGACGAGCTGGAGAAGAAGGAGCGGCGCAAACGCCGCTTTCTTAAGCTGCGGAAACGTCGGCAGGTGTGGGGAGAGGCGCACCAGGCCCAGAAGGAGCTAGAACAGGCGTTCGAGAAGCGCGACAGAGGAGTGAGCGGCGAGCACGCAGATCAAGACGCTGCTTCTGCTGGCATTGACCACGAACCCTCCACGAAAGCAAAGCGGATAGTGTCAGATGGTGGCAAGTCCGACCAACGCAGCGTGAAGGACAGAGAGCGCAAGCTGCTGCATCACAAGAAGCGGAGGAAACTGTCGGACCCTTCGTTGGATGTGAAAGCAAACGGAGACGCGACGCGTGATGCCAATGGCCCCACTTCACCACGAAGCGAACGTGACAAGACCACCAAACGTGGAGATGAAGACGTTCGCGCTGCCGAGAGTGAAGCGTCGTCAACTCCACGAGATGTCTCTACCAAGATCGCCCAAGAGGATCTATCTGCTGAAGGTTCCGCCGCTATCAAAGAGGAAAAAGCCACCCTTGAGGGCTCTGCAGCTCAAGAACCGACGCCGTCGAGCAAGGATTTATCGTCGGTTGCTGATGATGCTGACGAACCCACTAGCGTGAAGGTCGAAGTAGCCGCGACAGACGAAGCGAAGAAGCCGACGAGCCCGCTCGTTGCAAAGCCCACGGAAGCAGAAGACGGTCAAATGCACGAGAATGGTGAGATCAAGACGTCAACCGACAAGGAGCCGAAACCTGAGCCGGATGCGGCGGCACTTGCAGACATGCCTATCCCAAAGAAGTCGTCGTCGCAATCGGATGCGTTAGCCGCCGACGCTCCTATCCCGAGAAAGACTCCGCGACCGTCAGATAATGCGGCGGCATCGTTCGTCATTCCGAAGCGCTCGATAAAGAAGCTGGGGATTGTCGGTAGCAGCGATGCAGCTCAAGCCACAGTAACGAATGGCGCTGGGGGCGTTGTTTTGTCGTCGTCGACCATGGTGAGGAAGTCTCGAGTCACCATTCCGGATATCCTCAAAGCGGTTGTGCAGTCCGCCCCGGCAGCATTAGTACGTCCGGCCCGCCGTCGCATGAAGCAGCAAGTGCCGTCCGAGGTCACAGGTATTGGGCTCGGGGAAAAGGAATTTATCAAACTCGCGAGGCGACGGCGCTCGCTGGCTGCTGCCTGCTTATCGGCCGAGGAGTTCGCGCGAGGGCCGACCGCGTACGAAGTCTTTGACGCGCAAGGCAGCCTGGTGCCTGATCTGATCCCGAGATTGTCGTGTCCGACCCATCGCCATTTGTCAGCCAACCGAGACGAGTTCCCGTCGTCGTTCTTCGGCGTTGACCTGACTTCGCCGAAGGTCAACGTCAAGTCGATCGAGGAGGAGGACGCGAAAGCAGGCGGCGCGGCACTAGTCGCTGCAAACTGTTACGAACCGCTGTCGTTTGCGCGTCCGGAAGACCGAGACACCTATCAGCGCAAGATGTACGGCACCAGCTTTGTTCCGCAGATTGTCAAGGGCCGTACGACGCTCATCATGCGCAACGCGCGGTATGAGCGAAAGTCGCGCGGCATTCGCTTCAACTCGGATCGAGACCGCGAGGACTATGCGCAAGTGCTGAGCCAGCGGTTTAAAAAGAACAAGTCAGTCCCGGTCTGCGAGATCCCGCGCGATAGCTGGCGCAAGATGATGGTGGAGCAGCGCACGGGGACCGTGTACCTGCACTTCTACAACCGGGAGGACGCGATGCTGGCAGCGCTGGAGTTTGTAGACGACAATGGCATCCCACTGGAGTGGAAGCGCGAGTACCGCGCGGGCATTGTGCTCCACGCAAACGTGTCAGCTGCGACCGCACCTCGTCGTTCTCTCTCGAACGATCGGATCACCACTCCAGGGATGTCTCCATATGGGTCTCAGAACGGGAACGACCGTGATCGCGACCGCGACCGTGACCGTGACCGTGACTTTCGCGGTGGGCATCGCCGTGGCGACCGTCGTGGACCTGCACCGCCGCGCGAATGGAGTCGATATGGTGACCATTCTGTCATGCACCGCAGTCCGAACGAAATGGACTACCACATGTCTTTTACAACCCCCACGAACAATCAAAGCGAGTGGAAGCGCGATCGAGATGTGGACCGGCCAAGACGGGAGTCGCCCTCATGGTCAGAGTCCCGTCCGCGCTCTCGCTCCAGGTCACGTTCCATCCACGCAACGGCATCTCGTGATGAGTCCATCGACGGAAGAAGGCAGTTGCCTGTGGAGAATGGCGAGCATGGCGACAAAATGGGGTGGACAGGCGATGACAATGCTAGCATCGGCAACGGGAATACGGGCGAATCCAGCAAGGCCAGTCAGGATGCTGACAGGAGTGCGGATAGTGACGGAGCCAGAGCATCTTCTGTAGAGCGTGACATCCGGGGCTCTCAAGACGCAGATAGACCTGTTGACACGAATCCTGTCAACGAAGAGAAGCCGGAAACGGAGCCAGGAGAGCTTCCGAGCGACGACGAGCACGGCGCAAACAACGAGAAACCGACCATGCGAGAGGACGAGAAGAGGCGGGATGGGTATCCCAACAAGCGGCACCACCCCGACCGTAGCCATGAGTGGCAGCCGAACATGGATGACGATCGGCACCGCGGTGCGAACAACAGCAACGGTCATCAAGAGCCTTCTCGATGGCGGGACAACAGTTGGCCACATCACGGAGGACGCTCTCGGTCTCGAGAACGCCCGCGAAATCCTGAGCAGTATCGAGACTGGGATCGTGACCATCGGGGCCCGCGACCGCCAATGAACCGTGACTACGATCCTCGCCGCCATGGGGATTATGTCGAGCGCGGAGGGAATGGACGAGACAACGGGTACCCGAGCAGCGGCTACCGCGACAACCGACACGATTTCCCGCCGCTACCGCCACCTTCGCCGAGAGAGATGCGGCATCACGACCGCCGTCGGTACTAAGTGTACTGGCAATGGCTGGCAAGACAGGTGGAGGTGCCTTCTATCGATAACGACGATGGAAACGAGTAATCGTCTCCGGCATGCAGCGCGCAGTGGGCGTCGTGCACACATGCGTATAGTTTACAGGTGAGTCGCCGCGCGTCTGGAATCGATCCAATCCTTCGCGTTGCTGTACTTACGCGTCCATTGGATGGTACTGCTGGCAGAGTGATCATGTGAGTATGCTAATATATAAGCTGACCGACTCGCCGGCCTCCCCAAGGACCGCAGCGCTCGGAATCATTCCGATGACGAAGCTGCCGCCTGGGTCTCCATTTCCTGGCCTTTGCGGAAAAGGAACTCGGCAAGGTAGTCGATCGGGTCATCTGGCTGCACCTTGACGACCTCAAGCATCCCTTCGGTCAGCGCCGGCAGCACCGTGTCCATCAAGTAGGCGCGCAGGGGTTTGGCACGCGCTTCGAGCAGCGCCGCCTCCTCTCGCTCGAGCAGTTGGAGCCGCTCCTTGTCGGCCGCCAGTCGCGCGCGCAGGTCTCGCTCCTCGCTCTCGTCGTGCTCCTTGGCTTCGCGGCGTCGGCGGTCGTCGTCCTCGCGCTGCTTGGCTTCAGCCTCGCGCTCGCGCTGCCGCAGCTCCTCGCGCGTCGGGTGGAAGTTGAACGGCGCGCCGCTTCCTCCCTGCTCCATGTACGTGCGGATGGGCTCGTCGAATGCTTGGTCGTTTCGGAATTCGTCCTCGCTGTTCAGGTGGAGCTCGAGGACTTCGACGCCGTCAGCGTCGCTCGTCTCGGCCTCTTTTGCCTGCTTGTCGGTAGACGAGCCGCCTTCATTCCCCTCGCCGTCGGCTGCTGCAGCATCCTCTCCCTCGGGTTTTGGCGCTAGTCGACGCTCGAAAAAATCGAAGACGCGCTCGCTTTCGGCCTCGAACTGCTCGAGCCGGCGCTCAAACGAGCTCTGCGTGTTGCCAGAGGCTTCCGCCTCGCTCTCGGCCAGCGTCTGCGCGCGGCGCTCCAACAGTTCGCGCGGCGCATTGAGCACGATGACGCGATTCGGCGCTTGAACCGTTCGCTGGGACTTGAGTCGCGACAGCAGCTGCCATGTACGCGCTGCTGCGATCGCTGCCGGGGACAGCGCGCCGTCAGCTCCTGCGTCTTCTGTCGCGGCGGCTTCTCCTGCTTCGGGACTGACAGGAGCACTAGCGCCTTCATCCTCTCCACCTTCTGCGTCACCACCAGCTTCGTGCGGCCCGTGCTCATTGGTGCGCTCAAAGACCCTCGCTGCCTGGTCGAGCGTCACGGGCAGTCCGTCCAGCACATATCCCTGGTTGCGGCACGCAGCGCTGCGGAGTTTCCAGCGCACTAGAGCGACCAAAGCTGCCGCCGGGATGTCAAGGGCTGCCGTCGACTTGCTGCCACCATCTGCCGTGCTCCAGTCTGCAAGCTGTTCACGAAGACGGACAGCCTCCTCGTCCGTTGGACCGGTCATGACGCTCGCAGTTGCTGCCGATGGCTCGGCCACTGCCTCCCTGTCATCGGTCTGACCAGACTGCTCGTGTTGAGATGCCTGAATCTGCGCTGGGTCAGTGGCAAACAGCTCGCGGAGAAGCGACTGCGGTGTGAGCAGCGGGAGGTAGTACTTGCGTGCCAGTCGCTCTGCGAGTGTCGACTTGCCAGCTCGTGGAGGCCCCAGCAGCACCGTCTTCAGCGGACGCAGATCCATGACTCGCACGAAGTCGCGTACGAAGAAGGGCAGGTGGGCCAGCAGTCCCCCGTCGCGGTGCTGCCACTCCTCGCGCGTCACGAGCTGGTCGACGGCTGCCTCAGTCTCGGTGTCGAAGCTCACGTTGAGCTGTAGCGGCGTGATGGCAGGCCCGTCTTCCTCATCCAGCAGAAGTGCGTCGGCTTCTTCCTGGTCGGCGACGTCCCTCACCTGTCCGTTGCCAAGCAGCGTGCTGATGCCCACGCAAACATCTCGCAGCGTCGTGGCTCGGCTGGCGTGGTCTACTGCAACGATGTACCTCTTGGCCAGCGGCGACCCACCGGGTCCTGCAGTACTCGCAAGCCGAGCGAGTACGAGCGCTAGGTCGTAGACGCTGACCATCGGCAGGAGGTTGAGGCCGCCAGCCACGCCGCCAGCCACGCTGGGCACAAGCAGCGGACGATCCGGATGCATCCATGCGTCGCGAAAGAGCATCCGAAGCGCCGACTGCGCGCCTCCGTACAACAATCCCGAGGCGACGACGCACGTCTCGAGCTCGTCGACTCGACGCGCCGTGAGCACCTGCGTCTCGCTCGTCTTGAGGTCGGCAAACGCCGGTGCGGGCTTGCGGGTCTTGAAGTCGTCCTCTCGGTGGCCCACGCTGCCCCCTTCACCCTTGGCCATTGGAGCGTTCCGGCTCCAAGTGAGCACAGACGAGAGCGCGATGAACCTCTTGAGCCCCGCGCCGCCTTGGTCAGGCTCGTCCTCGTCGGCTTCCGGTCGCGGCTTCTCAAACACTCGGAGCACGTCTATCGCGAGATTCGCGTCGTCGACGAGCGACGCGATGGCCACGTCTGAGCGCTGGACGAGTCGACTCCACGCTGCCTTGTCGGTCTGCAGCGCCACTGGCTCAGGTAACGCCAGCTCATGGTCGTTTGACGGGTGTGCGAGCAGCTTGCGACGCGTCTTGGCGATCCGCGCGCGAGTTGCAACGGTGCCGACGACTTCAAGCCCCGCGTCCTGTGCAAGCCGCGCGACTTCGTCGGCCAACGACGAGCCCAGACCCAGGATGAAGACACGCATCGTTTGCAGCTTCAGACTTGATCGGATCGGCGCAGAAGATGAGCTTTGACACTGTTGGTCGGGTCGAGAGCGGTCCGCGATCGGGAGAAACGACACAACCGTCCAACGCGAAGCGACTCGGCTTGCCGCTATCTATGGTGTGTGTTGGAAGGCGCCGCTATCTTGGGCTCCTCCCGCGCTGAGGGGTATAGTTATCTGTGCCATGCCTCCTGTGAAAGAGGACGTACGTATCCAGGCAAGAATAGCGCTCAGTGATGGGTGCCAACGCCAGCGAAAGGCGAGGACGGGGATGAATTGGGCCAGCCAAGCCAGAAGTCCGACCTGATCGCGCGCAGCATGTCATGGGAGCAACGTCCGATGGGCGTCGCCATGAACGCCGCCAGTTCGGCGTCGCCCAAGCGCCAGCGAAATGGTGAGACCCCCTCGGTGCGATGAGTGAGATCGGTGGAGTCCTCTGACCGAGCTTCTGGCCTGGCGTTGCTGTTGTTTGTCGATCGCAGTGGGCGTGCTGGAGGTCAAGATGAAGCAGCGGCTGCTGGGCGAGCGCGACGCCGTCGCCATCGGGATGTTTCACTCTCCCAACAACAAAGGAGGCGGCCCCTCCGACGCCAAGGCGCGCTTGCCCGGATACAAGAAGCCGCACAAGCTGCCCAAGCTCCATGCGAACGCCAGTCCAACTGGAACGTTGCCAGCGATCGCGTCCGTCGTCGAGGCTCGTCCTCCATCGTTTGAGACGGAACGCGAGCATGTCATGGAAGCGCTGCAGCTCCCGTCGCCGACGCGCTCGCTCATCAACAAGCACGTGCAGCACACAAAGGAGTCGACCATCAAGGCGCAGAACGCGCTGCCTCCGCTGTCGGGTGTGTTCAAACCGGCGGCGACTGTCTCCTCATCGCTGTTCCCGCTCGCCTACCGACGCAACGAGCTGCCGATCATGGTCGAGCCCAAGCCTGGAGGGAAGACGCTCCGGTGGACGCAGGATGTGAACGCGCTCGACTTCGGCAAGTACTTCCCGCTCTTCATCGACGGCATGCGCGAGCGCGAGTACCCCTTCTGCTTCCTCGCGCGTGAAGGCGCCTTCCAGCTCGCGGCTTACGGCCGTGAGCATTCCGAGAAAGTTGTCGGGTCGCTGCATCGCATTGTGCCGGCGCTGCGAGCCAACCTCGAAACGCGTGACACCGGCGCGCTGTTCCTAGACACGTTGGGCATGCTGCAGCAGCTAACGCTGGTGCCTGGTGTCGGCCCGATGCTTGTGCCGTACTACCGGCAGCTGCTACCCGTGCTCAACCTGTTCAAGAGCCGGCGGCGGAACCTCGGCGACTCCATGGACTACAAGCAGCGCTCGGCCAAGGACGCGGGCGAGGCCGTGCGCGAGACGCTTGAGCTACTCGAGCGCACGGGCGGAGAGGACGCTTTCGTCAACATCAAGTACATGGTGCCGACCTACGAGGGTTGCAGACAGTGAGGGACGGCGCTTGGTCATTTTCCCCCAATAGTTTACTGCGATTCACTAGCGCGCATGCGTCTGCCAGTCACGTTGCTCGTCGTGGTGCTTGTGAGTCTTATGGAGATGCAGGCGGATCGCTCTCAATGACGCTCACGTGCAGGAACCCGTCCGCATAGGCAAAATGCCGGTACAGCTCCGCGATCGACACCTCGGGCGGAACGACAATGCCGTGCACCATCAACTGCTTGCTACCGCCGCCATTGGTAAGAGTCTCGCTGGTCGTGTGCGGTGGGAACAGGTCGGGAAGGAGATGCGCGATCACATCGCCAAGCGTTTGTTCGATACCTGTCAGTTGCCAGTCAGTACAGCGAGTCAGAGCAACGACCAACTCTGGCCATGAGACGCGTGCTAGGAGACTGCACCATCTCGAAGCGGGGTAATGGGCATCTGGATGGGTGGAGTCGTGTCCAGGTGCACACGCAGCGGCAGATACCGCATGTCCTTGGGGTCGCTGTCAAGCGCCAGCACATCGGCCATCGCCGACCGATAGCCCGCGTAGTCGTCTACGCCATCATCCACAGCCACCAGAGTTAGAGCGCAGCAGTGAAGCGATCCATAGGGCGGCGTGGCGCGCCTACTCGAGGTGACGCTCGCCCAGATCTGGTTTTGCTGGGCCTCCGGCAGCCCCATGATGGCTTTGGTCGTGCCCGTGCGCACAAATGTCGCCTGCGGAAACACCCAACGACGTCTGTTAGACACTCACTTACACACGGAGACGAAGGCGTCGACTACGCCTCCTCATCACCTGCTTGAGGCTGTTCATGAAGTGCAGCTCGACGCTTCGCTCGTTCTCGCACGGCAGCAGCTGCGTCCGATACATCGACAGGACGGTGCTGGCATTAGATCCCCGGTCAGAACAAGCTTGCAGCGTAGCGATACGAACCTGCTCGGCTGGGAACCCGAGGAAGTGGACAGTGATGGGCCACGGCAGGTCGGCGTCGCGGCCGACGAGGTCGCGCAGGAGTCCGAACGGCAATTGCCACGGCAGCGGGACGCTCTCGCCCTCGCGGTTGGTCGTGGCGAACCAGATGGAGGCCGCGCCGGCGGTCATGGGCGGCGCGGCGTCCCGGAAGAACTCGATCACGTCCCGCGTCTGGGACACCAGGTAGCTCATCCGCGGGATCATGGCCTGCGCGGATCGCAGTCGTCATTAATAACAAGCCTCGATGGCGTTACGGCGACCTGGGGAGCTGCAGCGGAGGAGCGGCGGACGCACGTAGAACGGTCGAGGGGCGTGCAGCGCCGTCACTTCCGTCGGGTCCATGGAGAAGACGACGGGCACGCAGCCCTCCCAGACACGGGCGACCACCGCATCGATTGACGAAGACGCAGATGCGGACGCTGGAGCGTCGGCGGCGGCCGCGACGGGCGAGGAAGACGCGCCGGCGCTCGCCTGAAGCTGCTCCATCTTCCCCACGTCTTGTTCCCAAGAGACCAGGCAGCAACAGATGATTTGATGAGGAAATAGTACTGTAGACGAAGGAATTATACGACCGGGTCAAAAGCTGGGAAATGCACAACAACGCTGTGGGTCTCCGTGAACGTGATGAAGTGGACACGCACATGGGCTTCTTCTTTACCGAATCACCTCTCATCGTCGATGAGCTTGATGAGTGCTGAGCCGATTCATGGGTCACTGCGGTCCGCAGCGGCCCGAATCTAAGCATCTCCAGTCGACGACACCATCGTCACTACTGGTCAAGCTGAAGGCGTCAGGTCAGCGCCGTTCATAAAGTCGATCACGGGAAAAGAAGCGACTTTGATGTTATGAACTGCTTTGCTCTTCTTCATCGCCTTCGTCTCTTTTGCCAACAAACTGAAGGGTACCGTCTCGACTAGTCATTTTGCTGTGATCTTGCTCACGCAGCTCATCTAGGCTAGGATTACTGTGAAGATGCATGTCCAGGCGACTGCCGCCGTCACCATGGGTGGCCGCATCGCAGTGTTCTCAATGGCCGACCCCGCGCGAGTGGATGAGAAGGCGGAGAACGCACGCAATACTGTCGGTGACGGTGTCGTCGATCGGAGATTTGTGACGACTCCCGGGTCCGGTGTTGGAATCGCTGCGTTTGTTCCAGGCGCAACAACATAGGTGGCGGCTATACTACCATCCGGTGCGTTTGAGCTCGAGAAAGAGGCGGAAGAGCTGCCCTCTTCCATCCAGACAGCGGTCGAACCTTTGTCGTCTTGTGCATCTGAAATCCCGGGAGGTGGCGTTGACAGCGGACAAGGAGATACGCCGATGCTTCCGCTGCTGTTGGTCTCGTCTCTGGTGCTCCGGGATGATATGGCTATTTGATGGCTGCCAACGGACGACGACGAAAGGCTACTAGCACTGCTGGTATCCGTGGAAGACGACGCACGACTGCAATCGTCGGCACCACCTGACCCAGACTCACTGGTACTCTCAGATGCTGATCCTGGAAACGGGATGGTAGCCGTCGGTGCTGCAAATGTGACACCGTTATCTTCCGAGCTTGCACCCTGACGTGAACTAGATGACCGCGAACTTTCGGAACTGACCGAGGAGCTGAAAACCCCACTGGTACTCTGTGAGCTGGTGTCAACGATTGGAGACGGACTGGGGGGCTCCATGTGTGTTAAATTGGAGCTTGAGCCCGATGGACCAGATTCATCAATCGATCCTGACGTCGTCGACGATCCGAATCGACCGGCAGACATTGCTGTCAAATTTTCTTGAGTCTCGGTGCGTTGGCCTATAGTTAGGGGAGGTGGTATTGAGCCGCATATAATAAACGGGTCGGGACAAGTCAGCATCCCCGTGAAGCCTTCCACACTCAATTGCTGCCCTTTGCTTGTGCAATGCACCGTGATCGAGTCCCCCAACTGATTCCGTTGAATTTTCACCGCGACAGACAGCAATTGTGCTTCCTTCCAGACACATCTCATGGCGTAGCACCCGGTTACTCGGCGCGCATTCACAATCCAGTTGGCTGAATCCGCGCTCCGAAGTGTCGTCGATGTGCACTTGCATGCTGGACAGTACGTCTCGCCCAAAATGTTGATCCTTGTGCCAGGCGCAAGAGCGAGA
>JAADXX010000773.1:0-13213 GCA_023338025.1 Phytopythium oedochilum
TAATATATTTTTTAATAAATAATAAAAAATAATTATTTTATTATTTTTTATTTATATATTACTACTAAATATAATTAATTTTTTAATTAATTATATTTTATATAAAATAATTCTTATTTATTTTGATATTTTTTTACCATTCTAGGGCATCACTACACCAAATATAAATAAAACCAACAATTAACTCAACTAAAAATTCTATCATTGTCCAAAAACCTAATGAGAAATTAGAACTTAAAGTTAAAACCCAAGGAAAAACAAAAACAGCCTCTAAATCAAAAATAATAAAAAGAATTGCAACTAAGTAAAATTTTACATCAAAAACTTTTCTAGCATCATCATATGGATTAAAACCACATTCATAAGCTGTTAATTTTTCTAAATCATCTTTTTGTTTAACTAATATAAAAGATAAATTAAAAATTAATATTGATAAAAATAAACTTAAAAGTAAAAATATAAAAATATTTGAATAATTTAATAACATAAATTTTTTTTTTTTAATATAAAAACGGAAAAAACGGGACTCGAACCCGCGACCAATAACGTGACAAGCTATTACTCTAACCAACTGAGTTACTTTTCCTTTTATAATAATTATTTAATTAGTGTAAATTAATAGCATCATTAATATAAATACAAGTTAATATTGTAAAAACATAAGCTTGTATCATAGCAACACCTATTTCTAAACCAATTAAAAATACTAATAACATTAAAGGAATAAAGTGGGCTAAAAAAATTAAACTATTTACACTTAACATAGTCCAAGCAAAACCCGCAATAATTTTTAATAATGTATGACCAGCCATCATATTAGCAAAAAGTCGTACAGGTAAACTAATTACACGAAAAATATAAGAAATTAATTCAATAGGAACTAATAAAGGAACTAAAGCAATACTTGAACCACTAGGTAATAATAAATTTAAAAAATTTATTTTATGTCTTTTAATACCAATTAAATTAAAACCAATATATATTGTTAAAGCTAATGTAAAAGTTATTATTAAATGACTTGTTATTGTAAAGCTATAAGGTATTATACCTATTAAATTACATAATAATAAAAAAAAAAAAATCACAAAAATTAAAGATACAAATTGTTTATTATCTTTACCACCAATATTTGCATATGTTAATTCTAAAGTAGCTGTAAATATTGATTCAAAAATTTGTTGAAAATTTGTTGGAACAAATTTAGTTTTTATACAAATATATATATATATAAATGAAAAACTAATTATTGTTATTAAAGAAGCGTTAGAAAACACAAAAGGTATTTGAAAAATAGGTAAAATTTCAAATTGTTCAAATGGACTTGTTATAAACATAAATTAATTACCACCCCACCAGTAAACTGATACAAATAAAAATAACCAAACAACATCTACAAAATGCCAATACCAAGCAGCGGCTTCAAAACCAAAATGATGTTGTTTTGTAAAATGATGATTAATTAATCTTATAGTACTTACTAAAATAAATATGGTACCTACAATAACATGGAAACCGTGGAAACCTGTTAATAAATAAAAAGTAGAACCATAAATACCATCTGATATACTAAAACTACTTTCGATATATTCATAAGCTTGTATTAAAGTAAAAACAAAAGCTAATGATATAGTTAATACTAAACTTAAAATTGCATTTTTTCTATCACCATATACTATTGAATAATGTGCCCATGTAATTGTTGCACCAGAAGATAATAATATAATAGTATTTAATAAAGGAATTCCCCAAGCATTTACAGTTTCAATACCTAATGGGGGCCATAAAGAACCTATTTCAGGTGTAGGAGCTAAAGCTGAATGAAAAAAAGCCCAGAAAAAACTGATGAAAAAAGATAATTCAGTACCAATAAATAATAATACACCTTTTCTTAAACCCATTTGCACTTGTTTAGTATGATTACCTTCGTATACAGCTTCTCTAACAATATCACGAAACCATGTATACATAGTTAAAGAAACAATTAAAAAACCTGTTAATGTTAATGTACTGCTACCATCATATCCGTGTAAATACATTACAAAACCAAAAGTTAAAAAAAATAATCCAAATGAAATAACAAAAGGCCAAGGACTCGCATCAACTAAATGATATGGATGTTGTATTTTTGTTGCATTTTCAGTAATTTTTTTAAAAAATAATAAATCATTTTTAAATTTATTTATTTTTGTAATATCAGTTGTTGTTTCAATTTTTAAATTTTTTTTATTAATATAATAATAATTTTTCATAAATTTTAATTTTGAAAAAAAAAATTTTTATTTTTTTAATAATTAATTATTTAATTATAAATAATATCACTTAAATAATATTATTTTTTTAAAAAATTAATTTTAAAATTTTAATATTAATATATTATAAAAAAATTAAAATTTTAAATTAAATTTTAATTTTTTTATATTTTTATAATATTGTTTTTTTGTATTTATTGTTTTACTTTTATTCTTAGATGTTTGAATAATTTCATTTGTAATATTTTTTAAATTTGAATTTAATAATAACCATGAAATTGATTTCTTAATTTGTTTATCTTCATTTAAAAAAATTAAAAAATAGGCATCTTTTTTTTTTTTACTTTTTTTTTTATTTGGTATGCTTATCGCTTTTAATTTTGGTAATAAATTTTTTATACACTTAATTAAAATAAAAATAGGTTTTTGTTTTGTATTTTTTTTTAAATTAATTAAAATATTTTTAAAAATATATTCAGAATTAGTTTTTTTTCCTTTCTTTAATAATATATTTGTAAATATTTTTTTTATTTTAAACTCTTCGTAATTTAGTTCCATATTTTGATCTTGAAGTTTTTCTTTTTAAAATACCTAATAAATCATATTTACCTCTAACAATATGATATTTTACACCAGGTAAATCTTGTACTCTACCACCTCTAACTAATACTATAGAATGTTCTTGTAAACTATGTCCTATACCAGGTATATATGAAATAACATTATATCTACTACTTAATCTTACCTTTGCTATTTTACGTAAAGCTGAATTAGGTTTTTTAGGTGTAGTTGTATATACCTTTAAACAAATACCTTTTCTTTGAGGACATTTTTTTAATGCAGGACTTTTATTTATTTTTTTTTTTTCTAAACGTTTTTGTTTTTGTAAAAATAATTGATTTATTGTTGACATAAATATTGTATTTGAATAATAACGGATTTGAACCGCTAACATTTTCGGTGTAAACGAAATACTCTACCAATTGAGCTAATTATTCTTTGGGCCTAAGTAGACTTGAACTACTGACTTTACACTTATCAGGCGTATACTCTAACCAACTGAGTTATAGGCCCTTTTGAAGTAAAAGGATTCGAACCTTTGATTATCCGCACCAAAAACGGAGGCCTTACCACTTGGCTATACTTCAACTAAATTATAAAAAATAAAATACTTATGCCTAGAAAGATTCGAACTTTCATTTTATAGATCCGCAATCTAACGCTTTATCCATTAAGCTATAAGCATTTTATTTTTTATAATTTTTATTTTAATTATATAATTTTCATTTAAAGTTTTTTTAACAATTAATAAAAAATTTAATAATTGTAAAAAATTTTTAAAATTTATATCTATATTTTGTACGTAATTTTTATATATAAAATGTTCCCGTGATTTTTTATTCACATGAGGTGATTTTAGTAATGTAAAAATTTTATTTTTATTTTTTATTTTAAAAATACCATTTATTTTAGTATCTTTAAAATGATTATTTTTTTTTAATTTTAATATTTTTTTTTTAATATTATTAATTTTTTTAATAGATTTAAAAGTTATTCTTAAAATATACATAAATGCATTTTTTTATAAAAAATTTTGTCTGGAGGTGGATTTGAACCACCGACACAAAGATTTTCAGTCTTTTACTCTAACCAACTGAGCTATCCAGACATAAATATTATATTAATAAATATAAATAAATTTTATTTAAATAAGATAATATAATATTAGGAAATATAAATAAAAATAAAATAAATTGAGTGTTTAATAATAATATTATACTCTGAATTTTATTTATTTTAGAAACATATAATTTTTTAAATACTTTTTCAAAATAAATTATTTTAATAATTTTTAAATAATAAAAAGAACTTATAACACTTATA
Source organism: Phytopythium oedochilum (assembly GCA_023338025.1). Taxonomy (NCBI): domain Eukaryota; phylum Oomycota; class Peronosporomycetes; order Pythiales; family Pythiaceae; genus Phytopythium; species Phytopythium oedochilum. The sequence continues at coordinate 4,134 of JAADXX010000773.1, forward strand.
AGAATACCAAAAAAAACTATACTAAAATAATTATTTTTAATAGCTGAAAAAAATATAAATAATTTAGAAAAAAAACCGGCTAATGGTGGTATACCTGCTAGTGAAAAAATATTTATAATTATAATAGCCGCAATTAATTTATTAATAGTATATATATTTGATAAATCAGTTAAATATTTAATAGGTTTATGATTAATATTTAATGATATATAAGATGTCCATAAATTAATACTAGTTACTATATAAATTATAATATATAATAAAATAAAAGGTATATTATTTAATAAATTTGAAGTAAATCCTATAAGGATAAAACCTACATGACTTATTGAACTATAAGCTAATAATCTTTTAATTTTTTTTTGTTGTAATGCCGATAAAGCACCTATTAACATTGAAAAAAGAGCTATTATATAAAAAAAAATTTCAAAAAAAAATGAAACATTAAAAAATATATCAAAAAAAAAGCGAATTAATATACCTATAAAAGCTATTTTAGGTACTATAGCAAAAAAACTAGAAATATTATTAGGAGCACCTTCATAAACATCAGGTAACCAGAAATGAAAAGGTACAGCACCTATTTTAAAAAGAATACCAGCTATTATAAAAATTAATGAATAAACTATTCCTAAAAGTAAATTTGTATTTTCTAAAAAATTAATATTAGAAATAAATAAAAAAATTGTATTAAAATTTAATGAACCAACAATTACATACAATATAGAACTACCAAATAATATAAAACCTGATGCAATTGAACCTAATATAAAATATTTTAAGGCAGCTTCAATTGAAATTATAGATTTTTTTTGTGATGCAGTTAATATATAAAAACTTAAACTTTGCAATTCTATTGCTAGATACAAAGTAATGAAATGATTTGCTGATATTAATATCATTAAACCTAATAAGGATATTAACATTAAAATATTTATTTCATATGAATTTATTTTTTGTTGTATAAGATAATGTTGTTGTGTGAAAAAACAAATTATTGTAGATAATATTAAAATAATTTTAATAAATTGTGTAAAATTATTAATAATTAATACACCATTCATAACATTATTTGAAATATTATTTATATTAAAAGTTAGAATTAAAAGAATTAATAATAAATATATTATTATAGAATTTAAATTTTTAGTAATCAAAATTTTTTCATAATTTTGATTATTTTTATAAAAAACGCCAAATAATAATAAAATTAATAAAATAGTAGTTAAAAAAAATTCTGGAATAAGAATTTCAAAATTATTATTAAAAATTTCTTGTAAAATCATAATATTGTTAAATAAAATAAATAAATATTGTAAAAATATTTATCTACTATATATGCTATATATTTATAAATTTTTTAATTTATAAATATTTTATTCGTTTTAAATAAATAATATAAAAAAAAAAAATGGCTTTAAAAAAAATAAAAAATTTTTCTATAAATTTTGGTCCACAACATCCAGCTGCGCATGGTGTTTTAAGACTTATATTAGAATTAAATGGTGAAGTGGTTAAAAAAGCTGATTCACATATAGGATTATTGCATAGAGGTACAGAAAAATTAATTGAATATAAAAATTATTTACAAGCTTTACCTTATTTTGATAGATTGGATTATGTTTCAATGATGTGTCAAGAACATGCATATGTTTTAGCAATTGAAAAACTTTTAAATTGTGATGTACCTATAAGAGCACAATATATTAGGGTTCTTTTTTCGGAAATTACACGTATTTTAAATCATTTATTAGCTGTTTGTTGTCACGCTTTAGATGTAGGAGCAATGACGCCTTATTTTTGGGGTTTTGAAGAACGTGAAAAATTAATGGAATTTTATGAAAGAGTTTCAGGTGCACGTATGCATGCTGCTTATTTCAGACCCGGTGGTGTTCATCAAGATTTACCAAAAGGTTTATTAAATGATATTTATATTTTTTGTGATCAATTTAATACTCGATTAGATGAAATTGAAGAAATGTTAACTAATAATCGTATTTGGAAGCAAAGATTAGTTGATATTGGTATTGTTACTGCTAAAGAAGCTTTAAATAGAGGTTTTAGTGGAGTTATGGTACGTGGTTCTGGTATTGCTTGGGATTTAAGAAAAACTCAACCTTATGAAATTTACGATAAATTAGATTTTGATATTCCTGTAGGTACAAATGGTGATTGTTATGATAGGTATTTAATAAGAGTTGAAGAAATGAGACAATCTATTAAAATTATACATCAAGTTATTAACGAATTACCCGAAGGTCCTATAAAATTAGATGATAAAAAAATAACAAGTCCAAATAGAATTCAGTTAAAAAATTCAATGGAATCTTTAATACATCATTTTAAATATTATTCTGAAAATATTACTGTTAATAGTGGTGAAACTTATACAATGATTGAAGCGCCAAAAGGTGAATATGGTGTATTTTTAGTATCAAATGGTACTAATAAACCCTATAGATGTAAAATAAGATCTCCAGGATTTGCTCATTTACAAGCATTAGATTTTTTAGCAAAAAATCATATGATAGCTGATGTAGTAACTATTATAGGTACATTAGATGTTGTTTTTGGAGAAATAGATAGATAAAAATTAAAAATTATTATGAAAAATAATTTATTTAAAAAATATAAATTAAATCAATTACAAAAAATAAAACAAAATTACAAATATATTTATATTTTTCGTTATTATGATATGAATATTAACGAAACAATATTAATAAAAAAAAAATTAAAAAAATTAAATTATAAATCATTAATATTAAAACAAAATTTAATAACTAAATATTTTCCTAATATAAAAAGTCAAAATTCTGTTTTAATTATTTATGGTAATAATGATAATTTAAATATAATAAAAGATTTTTTAAATTTTAAAAAAATTGAATTAATTTATTTAAATATTGAAAATAATATTTATTCAAATTTAAAAATTAAAAAAATTTTATTAAATAACTCAATACCTTTAAATAGTTTAATAATAAAACCTTTTTTAAATTTTTTATATTATTTAAGAAAAATTTAAAAAAGGCGAATATAACTTAACGGTAGAGTGTTAGATTGTGGGTCTAAATGTTATGGGTTCAAATCCCATTATTCGCCCTTTTTATATAACTTTTTCATACTTTTATAGATATATTATGGTTTCTACTAATAGTACTCTGTTATCAATTTTACTTATTTTACCTTTAATATCAATATTTATATTGTTTTTCATTAAAGATGACAAATTAGTTAAAAATTTTAGTATTTTTATGTCATTTTTAATCTTCATAGTTTCGTTACCCTTATGGATATTATTTGATAAATCTACTTCTAATTTTCAATTTTTATTAAAATTTGAATGGATAAGTCAATTTAATATTAATTTTTTTTTAGGTGTTGATGGTATCTCACTTTTCTTTATTATATTAACAACTTTTTTAATACCAATATGTATGTTAATTAGTTATGAAATTGTAACTAAAAATGTAAAAGAATATTTTATTTTATATTTTTTATTAGAATTTTGTTTAATTATATCTTTTAGTGTATTAGATTTATTAATTTTTTACATATTTTTTGAAAGTGTTCTAATACCAATGTTTTTAATTATAGGTATTTGGGGTTCACGTGAACGAAAAATTAAAGCTTCATATTTATTTTTCATGTACACACTTGCAGGTTCTTTATTTATGTTTATAGCTATTATACATTTATTTTTAACTGTAGGTACTACAGATTATCAAATTTTATATTATAGTAATTTTAAATTTTCTTATGAAAAATTATATTGGTTAGCTTTTTTTTTATCCTTTGCCGTTAAATTACCTATGTTACCTTTCCATGTTTGGTTACCAGAAGCCCATGTTGAGGCTCCAACAGCAGGTTCTGTTTTATTAGCTGGTATTTTATTAAAATTAGGTTCATATGGAATGGTTCGTTTTTTAATACCATTATTTCCAAAAGCTACTATTTATTTTACACCTTATGTTTTAGTTTTATGTTTAATATCAGTTATATATGCTTCATTAACTGCAATTAGACAAACAGATTTAAAACGTATTATTGCTTATGCTTCTGTAGCTCATATGAATTTTATTGTTTTAGGTATATTTTCTTTAACTATACAAGGTTTAGAAGGTAGTATTATACAAATGATTAGTCATGGATTAGTTTCAAGTGGTTTATTTTTTTCTATAGGTTGTTTATATGATAGATACCATAGTCGTTTTATTAATTATTATGGTGGTTTAGCACATACTATGCCTTTATTTTGCATAGCATTATTTATATATGTTTTAGCAAATATGTCAATTCCAGGTTCAAGTAGTTTTGTTGGTGAGATATTAATTTTAACAGGTGTGTTTGAAGATAACACAACAACAGCTATTTTTGCAACTATTGGTATGTTTTTAGGAGGTGTATATTCTTTAATGTTTTATAATAGAATTTGTTATGGAAATATTCAAAATATTTATTTAAAAATTTATTATGATTTAACTTATCGTGAATTTTTAATTCATTTAGTTCTTATTATAAATATTTTTTTATTAGGATTATATCCAAAAATTTTTGAAAGTTGTATGCATGAAAGTATTACTAAAATTTTAGTACATATTGATTTTTCTTATTTTTATTAAAAATAAATTATTAATTTATTTTTAATAAAAAGTCCCTTTAGTCTAGTGGTTAGGACATTGCCTTTTCACGGCAAAAACACGAGTTCAATTCTCGTAAGGGATATTTAAATATATTTTAAATTAAAAATATATTTAATTAATATGATAATTTAATAACCTTAATGGCTATTGAATTATCATATATACTAGAATCAAATATTAAAAAATATAAAGATGAAAAAAGCTTACAAGAAACAGGTATTGTTCTTTCAATGAGTGATGGTATTGCTAGATGTTACGGTTTAACAAAAATACAAGCCGGTGAAATGGTAGAATTTAATAACGGTAATATTAAAGGTATGGCATTAAATTTAGAACCTGATGTAGTTGGTGTTGTTGTTTTTAGTAATGACAGAGAAATTCAAGAGGGTAATTTTGTAAGAAGAACTGGATCTATTGTAAGTGTTCCTGTAGGTATTGAAATATTAGGACGTGTTGTTGATGCTTTAGGTCAACCAATTGATGGAAAAGGTCCAATTAGTACAAACCAAGAAAGTAGGGTTGAAATTAAAGCTCCAGGTATTATGCCTAGACAAAGTGTTAAAGAACCAGTACAAACTGGTTTAAAAGCTGTTGATAGTTTAATTCCTATTGGTAGAGGTCAAAGGGAATTAATTATTGGTGATAGACAAACAGGTAAAACTTCTATTGCTATCGATACTATAATAAATCAAAGAGAACCTCATTTAAAAAAAGATACAGATAATCAAATTTATTGTATTTATGTAGGTGTAGGTCAAAAAAGATCAACTATTGCAGAATTAACAAAAACTTTAGAAGAAAAAAATGCAATGTTTTTTTCTATTATCGTAGCTGCAACTGCTTCTGATTCAGCTCCATTACAATTTTTAGCTCCTTATACAGGTTGTGCTTTAGGTGAATTTTTTAGAGATAATGGTAAACATGCTGTTATTTTTTATGACGATTTATCTAAACAAGCTGTTGCTTATAGACAAATGTCATTATTATTAAGAAGACCTCCAGGTAGGGAAGCTTATCCTGGTGATGTATTTTATTTACATTCAAGATTATTAGAAAGAGCTGCTAAAATGAATAATAAAATAGGTGGTGGATCATTAACAGCTTTACCTGTTATTGAAACTCAAGCAGGTGATGTTTCTGCTTATATTCCTACAAATGTTATTTCAATTACAGATGGTCAAATTTTCTTAGAAACTGAATTATTTAATCAAGGTCAAAGACCCGCTATTAGTGTTGGTTTATCTGTAAGCCGTGTTGGTTCTTCAGCTCAAATTAAGGCAATGAAACAAATAGCAGGTACTATGAAATTAGAATTAGCTCAATTTAGAGAAGTACAAGCTTTTGCTCAATTCGGTTCTGATTTAGATGCTACAACACAACAACAATTACATAGAGGTGTTAGATTGACTGAAATGTTAAAACAAGGTTTAAATGTTCCTTTATCTGTAGAAGATCAAATTGTTATTATTTTTTTAGGAGTTAGAGGTTTTTTAGATAAAATATCTGTAGATAAAATTTCAATTTTTGAAGATAAATGGTTATCTTTTATTAAAAATAATCATTCTGATATTTTAGATGAAATTTTAAATAAAAAAGAAATTTCTAAAGAATTAAATCAAAAAATAACATTATTAGCTACTGATTTTACTAATAATTTTTTAAATAAAATTTAATAAAAATATATTTTTATTAAATTTTATTATATATATTAATATAATATATTTTAAAATAATTATATATTTTAAAAAATATTTTGTTTTAGTATATATTTTTATTAAAAATATTTAAAAATTTTATTTTTATTTATTTTTAAATAAATAATTTATTTTTGTTTATATTAAAAATTAAAAATTAAAATAAAAATTATTATGAAAATAGCAAATTTTTTAAAAAATCAATTTACTTTTTTAGACATGGCTGAACCATGGCAAATAGGTTTTCAAGACCCTGCAACTCCAGTTATGGAAGGTATTATAAATTTTTATCATGATATAATGTTTTTTTTAGTTATTATAACAGTTTTTGTTTGTTGGATGTTATTTAGAGTTATTTATCTTTTTGATGAACAAAAAAATAAAATTCCTTCTACTGTTATACATGGTGCTACTATTGAAATTATTTGGACTACTATTCCAGCTTTAATTTTATTAACAGTAGCTATCCCTTCTTTTGCTTTATTATATTCAATGGATGAAGTAATTGATCCTATTATTACTGTAAAAGTTATTGGTAGTCAATGGTATTGGAGTTATGAATACTCTGATAATTTAGAATTTTCAGATGAACCTTTAATTTTTGATAGTTATATGGTACAAGAAGATGATTTAGAAATAGGTCAATTAAGGGTATTAGAAGTTGATAATCGAGTTGTGGTACCTACTAATAGTCATATTAGAGTGTTAATAACATCTTCAGATGTTTTACATTCATGGGCAATACCTTCACTAGGTGTTAAATTAGATGCCTGTCCAGGCCGTTTAAATCAAACCTCAATGTTTATAAAAAGAGAAGGTGTATTTTATGGTCAATGTAGTGAAATATGTGGAGTAAATCATGGTTTTATGCCAATTGTTGTTGAAGCTGTTTCATTAGAAGATTATTTAATTTGGTTAAAAAATAAAATTAATTTTGATTTAAACGTATAATTAAACAATTTTATGTTTTTTAAAATAATAAGTATAATAATAATAATATTATTATTATTTTCAGATATAAAAAATATTAAAAATAAAATTAAACAATTTTTTAAAAAAAAATTATAATTAAAAAAACCATTGCTTTTTTTAATTAATTTTATAACAATAATTTTTAATTTAAAAATTTTATAAAAATAAAAAAATGATTTTACAAAATATAAAAAAATGGTCAACAAGATGGCTTTTTTCAACAAATCATAAAGATATAGGTACTTTATACTTAATTTTTGGTGCCTTTTCAGGTGTAGTTGCAACTACTATGTCTGTTTTAATTAGAATAGAATTATCACAACCGGGTAATCAAATTTTTATGGGAAATCATCAATTATATAATGTTATGGTTACAGCTCATGGATTATTAATGTTATTTTTTGTTGTTATGCCTATTTTAGTAGGAGGTTTTGGTAACTGGTTTGTACCTTTAATGTTAGGTGCTCCTGATATGGCTTTTCCACGTTTAAATAATATTAGTTTTTGGTTATTACCTCCATCATTATTATTATTGGTATCTTCCGCTCTTGTAGAATCAGGTGCGGGTACAGGTTGGACAGCTTATCCACCATTATCTAGCGTAGCTGCGCATTCAGGACCTTCGGTAGATTTAGCTATTTTTAGTTTACATTTATCAGGTATTTCATCATTATTAGGTGCTATTAATTTTATTGCAACAATTTTTAATATGAGAGCTCCTGGTTTAAGTATGCATAGAATGCCTTTATTTGTATGGTCTATTTTAATTACAGCTTTTCTTTTAGTAATAACTTTACCAGTATTTTCTGGAGCAATTACAATGTTATTAACTGATAGAAATTTTAATACTTCTTTTTATGATCCAGCAGGTGGAGGTGATCCAGTATTATTTCAACATTTATTTTGGTTTTTTGGACATCCTGAGGTTTATGTTTTAATTTTACCAGCTTTTGGTATTGTAAGTCAAGTTAGTGCTACTTTTGCTAAAAAAAATGTTTTTGGTTATTTAGGTATGGTTTATGCTATGTTATCAATTGGTTTATTAGGTTGTATTGTATGGGCTCATCATATGTATACTGTAGGTTTAGATGTAGATACTAGAGCTTATTTTACAGCAGCTACTATGATTATTGCAGTACCTACAGGTATTAAAATATTTAGTTGGTTAGCTACTTTATGGGGTGGTTCTTTAAAATTTGAAACTCCTTTATTATTTGTTTTAGGTTTTATTTTACTATTCGTTATTGGTGGAGTAACTGGTGTTATGATGGCTAATTCTGGTTTAGATATTGCAATACACGATACTTATTTTATTGTAGCACATTTTCATTATGTTTTATCTATGGGTGCTCTTTTTGGTATTTTTGCTGGTTTTTATTATTGGATTGGTAAAATATCTGGTCGTAGATATCCTGAAATTTTAGGTCAAATACATTTTTGGTTATTTTTTATAGGTGTAAATTTAACTTTTTTTCCAATGCATTTTTTAGGATTAGCTGGTATGCCTAGAAGAATTCCAGATTTTCCTGATGCTATGAGTAGTTGGAATGCTGTAAGTAGTTTTGGTTCATTTGTTTCTTTTTTCTCTGCTATATTTTTTTTTTATATAGTTTATGAAACTTTAATAAATGGTAAAAAAATATCAAAATAAATAAGAATTATTTTATATAAAATATAATTAATTAAAAAATTAATTATATTTAGTAGTAATATATAAATAAAAAATAATAAAATAATTATTTTTTATTATTTATTAAAAAATATATTA